>JAAAKM020002038.1:0-13890 GCA_010016025.2 Alatinidae sp. Z8VKAUB7J3 | reverse complement strand
ACGACGATGATGATGATGATGATGATGATAATGATGATGATGATGATGATGATGATGATGATGATGATGATGATGATAACGGCCATAATAATGATTGAGAGTTCACAAGATACACGAAAGTGTAATGCGGATGGCGTAAACGTGACGTGTCTGGGTGGTCTTTAACAAGATTAGGCAGTTAAGATGATTAATTAATGGACAATATTTTATAGAGGTTTTGGATATTTTGGAATAGGCTTGAAAATTTCCTAGGGATGGGTGCTGTTAACGATATCCCAATATTTAAATCTTCAGTCTTGTGTATTATTTGGATCTTTGACTTCTTGCCTCTCATTATACTATTTGATAAAATGTGCAATACAATCACATTCAGCACAGGCAAGGGTTATTGTAATAATTTTGATTATTTTAAAGAAAAAGAGTCGTAATAGTCACAACGTAGAAATGTGAAATGATAGAGGCAATAAAATATTAAAAGAGGTTACGTTGAATGCGCTATCATTTATCAGTTATTTATCAATCAATATAAAAGTAGATACAAAGAAAAGCTTACTTGACTGCTCTTTCTCCAAATATTCTCCATTTTCTTTGAGCCAAAACTCGAACGACCGGATGTTTTACAGCAAACTGAAAGTCAAATGCACATTCCGACATTAAGAATAGTAAAGAATAGTACATTTGCGTCCAAAATAAACGCATGGGAAAATAAAATTGGGGGCTTATAAGTTTGCAAAGAACTAAATGGTTGCGATTATGAGGCGGTTAAGAGATTTGGAGAATATATACATAGTGAATTGGAAATTAAGAGCACTGTAGCTCAAAACCAGGTAATATTTTTGTGCCACAAATACTACAAACTAACAAAACAAGAATCGTTAATCATTCCTGTATCAATCTGATAGCTTTGGCACTATCTTCAATTGCATCTTCACACTTTCCGACATTCTAACCAGCTTAGCGGAATTTTTTCAAATGAGTCACAAGCAATACTGATGTGTGCTTCCAATTTTCCAACATTAATTAACTAAATTTGTTTTAACTGCTGCACCTCATAGCTGAAAGGATAAACATTATATGTGAATGTGATGATAAAAGCCCCAGCG
The DNA here is from genome assembly GCA_010016025.2 of Alatinidae sp. Z8VKAUB7J3. Classification (NCBI taxonomy): domain Eukaryota; kingdom Metazoa; phylum Cnidaria; class Cubozoa; order Carybdeida; family Alatinidae; species Alatinidae sp. Z8VKAUB7J3. Next base: position 12,787 of record JAAAKM020002038.1, on the reverse strand, counting down.
GTAACCGCTGGACCATTGCGAAAACGATTCTGCAAGAGGCAGTTGACCACGTGTCTGAGTTTCCATAAAAAGCTGCTTTAAGAATCGTTTGTAAAAAAAGATGATGAAGCAATCAAGGATTTCCCCTCACACATATTGTTGATTAAGGACTTATTCTGCAAAGTAAATCCATCACATGATACAAATTTGACAATTCAATTCCAAACCAACTTGTCAAAAATTGACCTGGCTTGTATACATCAAGGATGAATACACGAGATATATAAAGTTACCTTTCTGTGAGGTCCTTGTGAAAGTGCGGCTAATCCAGACTTGGAACGATGTTTGAAACCAGGATTTTCCACCAAAACTGTACAGTCATCTTCCTGTTTTATCAAAGGAGGACGTCCTTCCTCGTCTTGGTCAAGCGCTTGATAAAAGAAATGATACCTGATTGGCAGGTTGGGGTCCGTTTGCCATGCCTTTTCTCGAACAGAAGCATTCTCATCATCCATCAAAATGAAAGGCCAATCGGGATTAATCATTGCATCAAGTACAGAAACGACCGTTTTCTGAAAAAAAAAGAAATTAAAAAATTACTAAATACAGAGTAAATGAAGTCGCAGTAGCTAGGTACACTTGCGTACCTACTTACTCCAGAGAACATGCCTGCAACAAATGTGTCCATTGACAATCAAAATTTTAAATTAGAATATATATAAAATGATCAAAAATGAAAATGCAGATCAGCCAGTAAGAAATAGTGGTGTTAAGTTAGCATTTTCGATGATATTTTTTTTGTACAGATAATTGATGTTGTCAACATGACGTGCAAAGACTATTGTTCCCAAAGTATCGTATCATAATACTCTAGCTTGTGGCAAAAAGGGCATCAACAAGTCCTATAGCATTTTTGAAATTTTGTAGGTATAACGGGATCATCCTACTTCAAAATATGAATTGGGATTAGACCTACTAAATGTGTTCTTAACACTACTGACAGCAGCAGTATGCAGTTTCGTTCACAAGCAATGGCAAGAGCCGCGGTAACAACAAGCGCATTGTCGCTATTGTTAAGCAGAGTAATCACAAAGAAATTCCATGGTATCGACTTCAGTTTATGTAGACTTAAATTAAATTAAAAATTCGTTTTTCGTGCAGTAGAATCTGAGTACCAGTTTGAGATTTTAGGAGTCCAGGAAATTTAAACTTTAAAAGAATAAAATTAAATGCAAAACGAAATTGCATGAGTAGTCTATTGTTCAGGTAGTGTAATCTTTCACATCCGCAGAATATATTGCTCAATTGAAATTTTAAAATAAATAAAGTCCATACAGTGGCACCGAGAAACTCAATTCTTTAAATCTTTTTTTGTTTCCCAAATATATGCTTAGCCTACTAAAGTAGCCCAAAGCCGAGAAAAAGTAACCTTTTCCAGGCGTCTCTCAAACCAACTGCCCTTTCTTGAAACTCGAATGAGATTTTCACATGAACAGTTACATAAAGTTATGATTTGTTGCATTGTTTATTTCTATTCCTACCTTGTTAATTATTTTGGATATTGTTGATTCGCTTTATAGAGGCTCATATATAAATAGTTTTCCATCTGAAAAACCATCAGTTGTCCTTTTTCCAGCTACATTAACTATAGCTCCTCCAACATTGCCAAAAAGAAGTCAAAGGGTGATGATAACATTTCTCCTGTTCAGCCTTCATTGAACGTATTATAGTTAATGACGCAATAAATGAAGGACGGGGAGTTCAGTGGAAACAGTAAAGCTCACATGGAGGACTTTTCGTTTTTGCAGCAAGAGATCATTTCCGTCCTTGATACTCAGGAGTTTTAATCAAATACCTGCATCTTTTTACATAACTTATCTTAACCCTTGATGTTCTTGATATCGTCTCCTGAAGATGTTGACGGTTATAAATCATAAGAAGTAAAACAGAAAAGAATATTAGAGCCACGGTAATGTGCAAACATAGCAACGACTTTCGTATGTGGTAGGTCAGATTACAGAAATGCAAATCTTCTTTACCATTGCTAAATGGACTACATCACCCAAAGACTCGTACGATTCATACAGTTTACATATCATAAGTAATTCTTGTTTCTTTCGGGTCGCTGATTTAAAATTCCCAAGCTTTCGTCTTACACTTTTTCTCCTACACAAGACATTTTCTAAGTGACACAGATTCAAATGTAATTCCTTTGCATAATTGTAACTATTAAAACGTTTTCATATATTTTATCTCAACAGACTTGTTGACAGACAATATTTCTCATTACATTGAGAATATTTTGTTCTCTCTTCCTTTAGGGCTCTCATTTTGCCCTACCTCGCTTAAACAACATTACCTTCTCTGCGTTATGAATTCTTTGGTGGTTTTAGTCCCCTCTATCCACGATATGTGAACAGTGGTTTCATTTACAATCTCGGTTCGGCAAGGAGGCCCATTATGTAGTGCCGTTTGGGAAGTAACTAATATATAGGAAGAAACCCTAATAAAGACCGCCCCGTTCATAACTCTTCTGGGTAAGATAAATCTCAAGCTAACAGCTAGTGATCCAAATACGGTAACCCTTCGTTCTTTCCTGTGTTAGCCACCACACAACTTTAACGGACAAAATGTTACTCCCCAGTTATGTTTAATCATCAACCATTACGTCATAAGCAGCAGAACAGTTATGACGTTGACCTTAACCACTTCTTGTTTCTTGTACAATAATCATCCCCATCTTTGTTAGCTAATCATGTAATTTGTCTCCTTTAACATTTTAATTGCCGTCTTTTCCTTCTATTTGTATTTACACTCAGATGGAAACAATAGCTGCAATTAAAAATGTGAATGAGCTGTGACATCATTGTACAACGGTACATTAGCTACATTGTACGTCAACATATGAACGAGCCCTTGCAAATACATTCAGAAAACAGTAATATAATACACGACAAAATGTACCTTCATGTTCGGCCTGTTTGCCAAATCGACGAAGCTGAATTTCGCCGGCTTCTCGTTGACGTCATCCCATTGAAAGAGTTCGCGTATTCTGCAAGGGAAGCACATAATTGCTCGTCTAACTCACTAACATGCTGCAAACGATGCCTATTAGATTCAATCAAAATAGGAACAATAAAAGGACGTCTGGAAACTGAAACGGTAATGTGATACGTCAAATATTAACCATGCTAAAGAATTTGGAACATCTCCACTGAACAGCAGAAAATCGGAAATGGACGTTCTTGGAAGGAGAAACGGCATGGGTGACTGAATCGTGTCAACGACAAAGATGCTAGTAGCAGCCTTATAAAAGATATTGAGGTTTAATCACAGCATTTACTTATTGCAGCTAAGAGCTACGTCCGCCACCAGTAGTTGGTTTCCTCCACTTTTGTGTCACCATACAACTGTGAGGACAAAAGCAAAAGCTCAAGATCTCATCTGACTCGAATAAACGGGACTAAAGAATTACTTTAAAATATGGGAAGTTGGGCAAGCAAGGTAACAAAAATGTAAAAAGAAACTCCATAAGCATTCTAAAAGTTATCGAGGATGGAAACGGGGGAGGAATACGCCAGTTGCAGTGTATCGTCACTTGTTGATGTTGGAAAATATAACATGGAAACGTTTCTTTAAGTGCCCTCCTTATTTCCGTTGATATAAGTAACCGTAAATACCTACGTTAAAACGTAGAAGGAATAAAGTTAAAAGTTTCGAGGGTAATGTAGTTTGTGTTAAATTTACTGTATATTGTTGCATACATGACATGAAAATTCATCAACGCGTTTGACGTGGAATAACGTGCTATCAACGCTCTTCATGACATGTGTTTGCGTGACCTTGTGAGGTTCTAAGATGCTGTACGTTTGTGAGGAAACAGATGACTAATCGTTGTTTGCTCTCTCCTCTAATTACTTGATTACTATTCACTCATCTGATATCTTATAAAGCTATTGTTACATGCCTTACTACACCTGCTTATTAGGAATTGTTACCCTACAACTTAAATATGACTGACCTCTCGTTAAGCATTGACTGCACGAGCAAGGCTGCAACTGCATCTCTATCTCTATCATCCTTTGTTGCTAGAGCATACTCCAATGGCAATTTTTTGGTCCCTCCTCCACCTCTTGTATGCACATATTGTAGGCCTTGATATCTTTCCAACAGCATTTTTGCAACCTCTCTAAGGTTCTGCTCGGCAGCTATATGCAGAAGAGTCTTCTTGATGCCTGTCTCGTCCGCTGGTAATTTTTCTGCATACTTGAGTGTAACATCATCCGCATCTTCCGCAGCTGCACGACATGCTTCGTCTCCCTTTTCTAATACGATTTTGAGCATACGTGAGACCTAAAATTTAAGGTACACCGACAAAGTCGAGATCAGAATGAAGCTTGCATACTTTGAACAATGTTACTACATTACTACGTTACAAACTTTGGAGTCAATGTATTGCGTGTAGCATCACCGGAGTATTTGATGTAAAGACTTTTAAAAAAGCATGAAACAGAAGACAAAGTTCTAACACTTTTGATAAAGTTATTGGCTACCAATGACAAATCTGTACCTGGAATAATAAGTTTCAAAGCTGCAAGATATGAAGGAATTGGCTAAAGAAGTACACCTAAGCAAACATTTATCTATCAAGTCTCCACTTATCAGTGTCTAAAAGGAAACCATTCTTCACATAATAATCAGATAATCCCTTCAAACCACAGCACATTCGTAGCAATTCATAAGAAATGCAAAGAGGCGTTGGTAATCAAATCAACCGACACAGACTGGATTAGGTCAAACTACTCTTCAAAAATACAAGCTAAATGTGACCGCGAATTATGATGTAATGGAGAGTGAACTATTTGAGATAAGGCAGTAATAACTCGCTGTTTTCGTCCCTGTACCGATGCCTGTGCCGGACTGTGTAATGAACGCGGTTTGCACTTTTGTCAAAGTTTTACTTAAATGTTCTAATTTGACGGTCCCATGCCTGCATTCCATTGAATCGTCTAGTAAGGACGAGATCTTCTAGTCCCTTTTTCCGAATTGAGTGTCCCAAAAGCTACATTTCCCTCTTCTTGGTTATTTTAAGAGGTTCACATTTTCTCTCGACTCCTCTCAGTAATTCCTCATTGGTGCCTCTACGACGCCAATAAGATGTGCAACATTCTACCATAAAACGACACGTCTGCTGCCTCAATGTTACAGATTGACTCGGCCGTCAGTGTCCATGATTCGCAGTGGAAGAGAAGAGTTTCCTAAAGAAGCTTTTGAGAAAGCGAGTCTTGATTCTGATTGAGAGTTTGCGGTCAGTGAAGACAGCTGACAGCCCGTTGAAAGCATCCTTCCTGCTACTGATGCTTCAACGGATTTCTTCCTTTACAACGGAAGTACGTAGCTCAGATTATCCAGCTTGATGCCGTTGAAACTAACTCCTTCCAGCCGATATACGACTTCTCGTAATATCATTTTTGCGTAAAATTAAAGAAATAGGCCGACATTACAAAACCCTTCCGAACACCTGTTATTATTCCGAACCAGTTCAATGTTGTTCTCTTTCATGAGCAGTAGTTGGTTATAGTAGATACATTGTACGATTCACCTGACTTTTTCGTCGATGTCAATGGCACAAAGCATCTTAAACAATTCGCTGTAGTGGACCTGGTCGAAGGCCTTCTGGTAATGAATTAAGAATGTTCCGCTGATGTCAAATCGCACGCTCGCTGAGCAGTTTAAGGGTAAATTTCGCGTTCGCTGTGCCTCTGTCTTCCGTAGAGCCGAACTGACAGTTTTAAAATTTGGCTAGAATTTGTCGCCTCATCCGCCGCAGAATTATCTTGAGGGGGATCTTTAGGAGATGGGAATCAAGGTAATAATGCAATGACGAGCGCGGTTAAGACTGTCTGATGGCTTGGAAATTGTTATGAAGATCGACTTGACCATGTCCGTGCAGTTTCCCAATTTCATTTATCTCAGAAACTTTAGACGATCTCTAATCTTTTTTCATCTAATACACTAACGTAAATACTACAAAATCCTAACAAACAAACTATATATACCTCTTTCTCAAAGCTTGGGTAGATTTCTTCAAGGTATGATTTTGGTTTTTTGAGATCCCAAAACTCGTTCACACAGTCAACCATCATGTATACTGCAGGATCCTTGCTATATTCTTCTGCCTCATTGATGAGCCTTAAATAATGAGCCTCATTGAGTGCGTCCGACCAGTGGAGCTGCCCATCATGATAAAATTCTCTGACCTATGTATAAAAAAGTTATATTTAGGGAACAAAATAGCAATGGTGCGATGCAAAACAAAAAATAAAATAACACTTTGTATCACAAATTACATACAACATTGTACACTGAAGGAATAAAAGATATGAAATTAAACTTGGTTAAAGATGCGTGGGTTTCCTCCATTGGCAGGAAAATGTGACCCCACAACCCTTTACACATAACAGCGAAGTAAACATGTAAATGCAAGAGAAACCTCTGCCCCTGTTCATTGACCATATACAAGAACGAATCAAAAGAATTACAGCATGAAAGTTAATGGTAGTTCTGTAAGAGATAGATACGGGCGAAAAGGTACTAAACAATTGGGACTAAATTAAATACTTGGGTAATATATAGGGGGCACTCAAAGAGTAAGATAGCAAACTTTGTTCCTATAGAACTGGAATTAAGGACAGTATTTTTATATTATCATTCTAGCCCATTAAGCTGCATATTTCGGACTTTTCCAACCAAACTGAAGCATTACAGTTATTACACAGAGCCATTATGGCCTTAGGTCTAGAAAACAAAGGAGCTGAGTGTACAAGAAATACAAAGTCACGACCTGTGTGGGGCATCTTCAAAGGGCATAAGACTAATCAAGTGATGTTAAAGTTGTCCAATATGGATCCTTAACCTGTATCTGTACCAGCAAATATAACATTTGTCTTTCAACCACTAGTTTGCACTGTGTGCTTTAAAAGAGAAACTTGCCAAGTGGTAGACAAAAGGTATATATTTCAAAAATGGAGTATGGAGAACAGTATATTAAGCTTTATGTTTACTGGTGTTTACAATGGTCATGCTCTGAAACGTCAGAAATTTAAGGTACCACTGAATCAAACGCTACAAAAATTGGAGAATTCAATATACTCTAACTTTCATTTGCAACCAACCTTGCAAACTCCCGTAGTTGAAAAACGTGGTACTTACAAAATGAAACACTACAAATTATGAGAAGAGTGTACAATATATATGTCTATCAATCCATGTTTGGATGCATTGGGACATATCATGGCTACTAACTTTTCTTAGGGGAGATCACGGTATCAAATCCCCTCGTATAATAGCTGCAGCACCACTGTGTATCGTCATCATTTAAAGAATGTTGGTGATGTTTCTCATGAGCTTGTATCAAATCTATTTTTGTCTGATACACTTGTAATTGCTTTGTACACAATTAGTAGCAAAAGCAGATATTTGGGATATATAAATGGCTGGTGTTTAAATGCTTTACACATTGCATCAAGCCTATACATTGATGCATCATCTGTCATAGATCTTAAAACATTATGATAATGGAGAGCCGGCACTGTGGAATAATTTTGTGCACTGATAATTTGAAATGAAAGTTCCTTCTGATACTAGTAACCAAATAGTGTATAAAATGTACATGGATTATGATGAGATTTTGGTCCTTCCAAGAAAGTCAGCATAAAGCTCAAATGAAATAACTTCAAACACAATTTGGAAAAGGAGTGGGCTCAGTATAGTACCCTGATTAATGCACAAGTGTTTAAACGTGCAAGGTATGGTTAGTTCTGATAATCTGGAGATGCATGTTCATGTTCATTAGTGAGCTGCGCAGACTCATTTTCACCCCTCCATCTAGTGAACCATGCTCCTCCTCTTCATGAGTAGTGCTAAGAGGAGTTGGCTTAAGGTGTCCTTTAAGTTCTGCTCAGTACTCACCCTCTTTCAGTTTCAACATCATAGGACCTTGGTCAGCTATCACCCTGAGCAATAACTGTTGCTGTGCACCATAGCTGCCCTTTTTGGTCAGGTTCTATCATCACTACCTGTCCAGTGGCAAGGCATGGGAGATCTTTGGCTTTAGCATAGTACATAGTGCCTATGTTTGAAGTTTGGCATCCTCTCAACAGGGCCTGTTGCCATGCCTCGTTTGGGTGTATTCCTCACCTTGAGTCTAGAAAGGTAAGCATCTTCATGTGCCAGGAGTGCAGGTTTCATTAGATGTTAAGCTGTTTTACTGGGCTTTCTGCCATTCCATCACTCTGTGAATGCTTTGAAGAGGTTCTTACATGTTGAATCCTCATCTCTCTCTGAGGTTTTGGAACACCTCTCATGAGAACTAAGGGCCATTGTCAGACATCACTGTATATGGAATTCTTGCTTGCAAAGTGTGCCCTCACTTTATGGATGACATCATGTGACGTTGTGCCTTAAAGATAATCAACCTCAAAGAAATTTGAGTAATAATCTACAGTTACTAGGCATGTTCACTAATTAAAGTAAATAACTAACTTTAGACTATGGGTGGTCTTCCACTTCATGAGGTTTCATTGTTTCCATTGCTGTTTGAAGCCAGTAGCCTGGCACATTTCACACAACTGTATACAATTCTTTACCTGTGCATCCATTCCATGCCAGTACAGAGAGACCTGGACCCTCCTGAGGTACCCTTCCATACCAATACTGAATGAGTGTAGTCGATGAATCGTGTCTTTTCTCAGTTTGAGGGGTACGGCAACTCTTTCTCCCCTGTATATAACACCATCTTGTGCAGTGAGCTCATCTGGAAAGTTGAAGTATGGTCTCATTGATTCCTGTTCCTCATCCCTGGTCTCTGGCCATCCGCTGAAAATTATTCTCCCCAGTTTATCAAGAACATGGTCTTTCTTCGAGTATTCAGCTACTCCCTTTAGCTACAGGACAGTTAGGTAACCAGATTCCATGGAATTAATCATTTCTCCTGCAAAAGCACTTGAAACCTCATCAATGATGTAGGCTCTAATCAAGGTGTCAGTTAAGACATTTCAGTTTCTTTCAAGTACATTAGAGTCATGCCATATCCATAAAGTTGATACAACATTCTCTGCAGCCTCTTTGGCACCATGTCCTGAGGCTTCATTACAATTGAGGCTTGTGGTCGGAGTTCATGAACAATTTTGACCATATGTGTCATGGTTGACTCATTCCATCCGATAGACAACATCTAGTAGCTCTTTTCAATAGGAGCATAACCCATCTCACACATGGTTACAGCCTGGCTTGCAAAAGCAATGAGTTGTCCTTGCTGCAAGAGTGCAGCACCCAAGCCTTTGTCCGAAGCATAACACTGCAGGGTTAGCTCTCTTTGGAGATTATAATATTGAAGTACATACTTATGAGTGCTTAATAGAAAGGGAGCTGGAATAAACAGGGGGGGTTGGAAAAATCCCAAAAACGTAATAAATGGGGTGGTTGGAATAGATGGGGGTTGCAAAATGACCAAAAGTGTAATAGATGGGAGGGGCAGCTGGACAAAAATTGTAAAAAATGAAGTCAAGCATCAATGTTTAGAATCAACTGCAACTTCCTAAATGAAGGGTAATACAACGCAAACATTAGTCAGTTATTTGAAGTCATGGTAGTCTCCTACATGCCTTTCAGGATTCTAAAAATGTTCCCCTTGTCCTCCTGCTAAATGACAGGGTTATTGCCAACATCTACAATCTGTGTCTTCTCACTTCTCACGAGCCTCGTATAAGGCCACCTTCATGTTTTTAATGAGTGGTTTTCATACTTTAATAAAGATTTTTTTTGCTTGCACAAAAAGTACCTCCTCAAACACTTGTTATAGGTGGGAGATTACTAAAAAATTAATAGGTGGGGGCTGGAATAAGATTGTCCTTGGTGGAAAATTTTTGAAAAATTAATAAGGGGGGGGGGGATTTCTATTAGGCAACAAAGTGTACTATGAAGAGTCCTTTGTGTGTTTGGAAATGATGAATCGTTGAGAACTTTCAGAAGAAGACTGCACTGATGTGATATTTTGGGGGTGAAATTACTGGATGCAATTGGATGCTACATGGGATACAACAATTTGCCTATAACCAGATATTCACTTTGAATCATTGGTTAGGAATAATACAAATTAAATAACTCCCAGATAGGTCAAACAGCTACAACCTCATCTATTGGCCAGGTTTCTGCACTCTCTTTATGGTTATTAAATGTCAGGAGGGAAAGAAGAAACTTGAAATAGTGCTCTGATAATGGCTGCTCCAAAGGCATAATGACCACTAACTTGGTAGAACACAGATAAAATGTGTCATGTAAATTCACACAAAGAAAGCCTCTGAAGTATATCAGACCAAATTAAGGTTGCAGTTCCTCTAGAGAACTTGAATGAATATGATGGTGTCCATCCTTACCAGTTCGAAACATATGAGGCTTACCTCACCTCCGTCTATCAATCATTGACTACATTCAAATGTTTGCCTTTTCTAGAATAATGTTAAACATATCTGAAGCCCTAGAAATTAAGGTCAGCATTTGGCAGTGCCATCCCTTAATGCCAGACCAATAAACCTGTAGGACTGCAAATTTATGCCGTGGAACATAAAATGAATAGTGGATTTCAGTGGTAACATCAAAGAAAAGCAAAGTAACTCACACTTGGCCCTATTTGTGGAAGCAGTTTCTTATATGAAATAAAGGAAACGAAGTATTGATGTAGATGGATAGGCCAACGTGGGAACATGAAGTTTTTTTACCTGAAGTCAAAACCATTCTTGAGAAAACAAGGGGCTGTATTTAAAGTTATCTCTGTAGTGTACTTAGCTATACTTAGATTTGATTGTTTAGTAACAAAGGAATTGTTTCAAGAGTAGATATAAACAGAAGGGGGGAGTTGTACATTTCTATGATGAAAAGATAATAAACAATAGCAAAATAGCAAAATTGCACCTTTCAAGAGTTCATTGATCAAAATCTGCATCAATAAGGGTGAGAAAGACTGGAAAGTATTAAGTATAAAATCATTGACAAGGAAATAAATCTTACAATGGGAATATCTTTTAACTGAATAATTATAGAATATATACTTTAAAATATAACTCAAAGTGCAAAATAAAAAGGGAGTTGGAATCTTTGGATGGAATTAATAATAACAAAATGATTTCTAAAACAGTAGAATGTCAGATTTCTTCCTAGGCTGCAAAACAAAACCCCATGCATTTGAGAAAATCTTAACTAACTTTGTCAGGTGATGCATATAGGAGCTAACAGTGATGGTCATCTATTTTTATATCTATATAAAGGATGTATATACAGTGCCCAAGGAAGAGGTAACTTCCAGGATGTATGATGATAGAATAGTTGTGGCATTTTACAAGGCTGCAGTTTAGTATGATTACCTTGCATTGAAAAGGTCGATTGACTATCAACAGTTTAATAGCACTGGTGTGTAAACATATAAATGTAACTCTTACTGCATTTCCTGATGATTCTAAATTTAAAGTATTAAAGGGTAATGCCCATATGACTTCCAATTATAGTACTCCCCTATAACCTGTCAAGTGTTTAGTATTTTCTTCACCCCTCTCCCATTCAAAGTATTATACATTCTCTGGTATCATAATATCATTATATAAATAATTATACTTGGCAAATTTATCTTTGGATTAATGCGCCTCATGCCAGTCCTTCGTTGGTCATGTAACATGTAACATGGTCATGTAACATGTAACATGGTGCAAAGAGGCTCATCTCCAATCTGTGGAGAGCTGGATCCTGCGTTGTGTGTTCCGTTGTTTCATTGTCTACCATGGTGCACAGTGAACTCTGATAGCAATTTAATGGAACATTACAGCTGATTTTAATTGTAAATGAGCTACATTGGCATAAGTTATGATCATGGTTGTTTCATGTATTAGTTTCTTTTTTGCAACACAACACTACGCCCACATACAAAGCATACTCTCCCATGACTGTTCAGTTGTTCTGGCATCTGTATCTGCATAAGTGTGGTGAAGTCACTCCCTGCTTTGTACACCCCCGCATTGTGTAATTTTAGTATTGTGTAATCTTGTAGATAAAATCATATGATTTGTATGAACTGATGTCTTTTTCGTGAATACAATTTGATGAACGTATGTTTCGTGTGCTGCTTACTGCCGACACTACAACTTGGCAACGAGAATGGCCACTTCTACTACGGGCCTTGCACGTACTACTACAGTTAACCAGCCTCAACCTTTTGATGGCGTTATTGACATCACAGTCTGGGTAAAACATTTGGAGATTTTTATGCGTCTCACAAATTGTGCCGATGCCAAGAAAGCAGATGTTTTACTGTCATTCCTGACAATGAACGTTTTCGACGCTGTTCTTCATTCTCTTTCGGAAGCCGATTTGTCAAACTATGCTGCCCTACGCATTTTTTTGCTTACTCGATACAATACTGTGGATAAGGATAAATCCCAGATGGATTTTTTACAGTTAACTCAGGCTGGTACCTCTGCTGAAGACTACGCTCGAATTTTACGTTCCCCTTTACTTTCCGCTTTTACTATGGACAATTTTTCCACCTTTCAAGAGGAATTACTCGTAACAAAATTTATTCAGGGACTCTCATCGGACCGTGCTCGTCAGGAATTGTTATTGCGCAAACCTACTAGCTTGAATGCTGCCGTTTCAATGGCAAATGCTGTTTTGCTGAGCCCTTCGGTGAATGCTGTTGGTTCCCGGAGTTCACGCCCCCCTTCCAAACCAAGTTCTCCAAGTCAAGGAAATCGACTTTGTT
>JAAAKM020002037.1:0-13891 GCA_010016025.2 Alatinidae sp. Z8VKAUB7J3 | reverse complement strand
ACAATTAGAAAATAGTGAATATGGTCATATTCTTCTGAAAATATTTTCGTGTCTGTTCATAATGTAAGGGCGGCGGCGGTCGGGCGCAACAGCAAGACGATCGAACGACACAACTTTGCGATTAGCAATTCGGCATCGGCAGTGGTTTTGATAGTAAGCTTGTTTTATACACGAATAAAGGTATCACAATCGTTCCGATGGCGATGACTAAAGATTGTATTGACGAGACTACAGTACAAATGTACCAAGAGCGAATTAACGAACGTTCAGCAAGTTGGCGTCTTGAACTGTTTGGGTTTACCTCAGTTGTAAACAACTTGACTTGACAAATCCTGGAATTTCGGATTTCATAACCGGGTAAGCATTCTATACCTAATTTAGCATAGATTGGTAAGATAGTATGAGTTATTTTATGATGTTGTAACTTGACTGGCGGTAATGTTTACGGTCATACGTCAAACTCTATTGTTTAACATAATTGTTCAGGTAATGAATACCTAAGTTATGCTTGCATTACGGTAATTCGTAAGTAAATAATTGCAAGAATAATATGATGCATTCTTTAACAGCAAGCATCTTGCAACATTGTGTATGTAAGGCAATAATAATACCATCCTACGATGTAAACATTAACCACGATTCATTGCCTCATATTACGTGCAACTTTCTGACCGTGGAATAGCTAAGAATATTCTATGCATGTTATGAACTGACCGTGTTCCATTGAAGCGGGTTACCTACGCCTCTTACAGTAAAATGGGGCAAAAGTTGCAAATATTACTTAGTTGTAAACACTGAACGAAAGTAGGAGTTATAAAATGCAGCCACCGCTCAAACAATGGATGGCCATGCCAAAACAAACACTACCAGTCAAAAACGTGCTGCCCTGATAAAAAGGGCAAAAGCTGGCCAGGCGTTTATGGTAGTGGAGGGTTTCTACTAAACAAATGCAAAGGTAAAAAATTGTCTCATTTTCAAATAATTATCCTTTTATCTTTATAGTGGCAGTCCCTTTTCCAACACAATAAATTGATATACAAATACAAATGCATTTATAAGTGCACATATGCATACACAAGTGCCAACTTTAAAGCTCTGAGTGAGACGTTCGAGTAACACTCGAAACTTCTCACTATGATCCGAGACTCTCGATTGTTATCTTTCACAATTGTGTAATCTATTTTGATCCAACTTCAATGTAATCAATCAACTGTTTAGCGTAACGTATGTCTTCATGCAACATCGTGTTTGTTTTTGTTTGTGCCCACGACTGTGAGGCAAACAATAGCCTGTGACGTACTGGCATAAACATGTGTTACAACATCGTGATCAAGATACTTCGTACGTCGCATTTATTCTAATTAGCGTACAATTTGGTTACTTTGTTGTGTAATCGGACATTCTTCATTCTGTATATGTACAGCGTTATGTAGTACGTTTTCAGTCAGTTGTGTTCGACTGCAGCTGCTGAAACTGTCAGTCATGGCATTGTGTTGGAGAATCCGAGTCGTCAGGTTTTCGTTTGCCTTGGTCTAGTAGTTATTTGGATAGTGATTCTTTTTGGCATTGGTATTTCTCATAAAAAACCATAAAGTGATACAAACTGCTAACAGCGACATATGTCACTTGTTGCTTCTGTTGCGCCGGACCGCCGCCACCCTTACATCTACAGAAGTGCATTTTTGAAGCATGTTGCAAACATTCTGTAAGCACCTAGTGGAATCTGCCCTTTACAGTCAACACTTTACAGCCAATTTAATTAGGCTGGGCACTGACTGGTGTTTTAATCAATGTTTCTGATACTTTTCTTAAATATGGGGACAAAGAAGTGGGAATAGAAATGAGGGTACCAAGGCAATTTTGTAAGAGTAGTTGTCAGACAATAACACCGAAAACTCTTCATGCTTGATGAACTGAAAATAAATCTAAATTTTATATCTTCACACCTTGAAAATAAAATATTTTCCCTTCCTTATCAGTTCAGTCAAACAATAATAAATTTGCTTACCTGAGTACACTTATTTGATAGGTAAAACTTGCATGCAGGCCGCTCATATGGCTTCTGCTTTTCTCCTGTTTGCTCTTGCTTTTGCTTTCTCTTTACAATTGACACATTGCAAGCTTCTTCAACTTGATGATGACTATTTAGCTTGTTCCTATCTCTACACTTTTTCTTCTTTCCTCCACGTTTCTTTCTTGCTATCATTAAAAGGGTGGATTAAAAACCGGGTAAAATCAACAACTACTGAAGCAAAAGTAATTGAATAAGGGCAATACAGCATAGTGCAGTAAATTAACTTGTTGTTACAAGCAAATGACATAAACATATGTCAGGGTTTCCACCCTCACCTTGGAAAAAAATTCCCGATAATCCCCTGATTTTCCTGATGAGATTTAGGAAAAATTCACTGACACTTCTACACCAGAGTATTGCCATAAACACCTTGCACAAATCTAGCATTCCATTATATCAGGTGTCATATATTATATAAAGGCCTGTTACACCAAGGTCATACATCTCATAACATTCACAGTATCATATCAATGACGATCAATATAATTTTAAGCAAAAGACACTTTTCTGGAAAATGGAATAACCTTTAACTAAAAAAACAAGAATGGATTAATTCAGGTTTTCCCTGAATTCCCTGAAATTTTCCAAAATTCCCTGGTAATTCGCTGTTTTTACTCACAAAGTGAGTCCATTTTAAAATTGGCTGATAATTCCCTTATTTCTAGGTTGGCTATGAACCCTGTTCATTTATCTATAAAACTTGGAAAAGATAACATTAAAATGTTGCAGAAAACTCAGAAATCTTCTGACTTCCATATCATATTTATTCGCATAGGAGGACTTCGAAAGCATTCATTTCATATACATTCACTACTGCAGAAAGTTAAGGTTTTCCACCTAATGTGTTCTCGGGGGCAATTTTCCATCATCGTATAAGGTTTCATGCCCATCTCAATTCAATAGCATGTCACAGTGCAATCAATCTTTAGTGCAATTACTAATATTTCTGATCAAAGGAGGAAATTGGCTACTTTAACCAAAAAGATTTAATGGTATTACTTGATACAAAACATCATCAAAATCAAACATATGGGTTTAATAATCAAAAATTCTTCGTAAGTTTTGAGTACTCACCTTCCACCATTTTCTAAAAGGAAGAAAAACAAAACATGTTAAGATCCACAAAATTTCATATTTACTTTCAATGGCTGTTTAATACTTAAATTAACTAATCGGGATATGTAATTTGCTATCTTTGAATGCAAATTGAAAGGAAATGTTCAATTTCCTGCAGTCTCATTTTTTCATTGCAAAATAAAATGTCAACCTGCCTTTTTTGGCAAAAGAACACAAAATTACTATGTCACTCTATTGCAAAGTAAATGTGATGGTGATGTTGAAAGCTGTAATGGAGATTTAGTGCAAGCTTAATTGCATATGGATGGATCTCCCTGGCATTGGTGTCAGAAGTGGGCTCTTAGCTGAGTACCGAGGTGACTGAAACCATATAAACAAACAAAGTGGTGTACATAATATGCTGGCACAAACTTTGTGATAACTATTGGGCATAGACACAAAATGACAAAGTATCCTAGGGGCACCTAAGTAAGGTGGGGTAGGTACATTACAACAGGGATTGTACCAGGGTATATAGATTAACTGAAAATAACTTGGCTTGATTAATATCTTCATTACATCTGAATCAATAAAGTAAACATAAAGATTGTTAAGTGCTCACACATAAAGTAATTATCAAATCACTTCTTTTTGCTCCCTGGGAATGGGAGTCACTCTGTCATTTACCATATCTGAGGCTATGGCCTTTACATCACTCCTGTAGATATCAGCTGCTTTGGATCAAGATCCGGTTTGCGCCTCTTAACATGGATATTTTTTGAGGTGGAAAGAGGTGGTGAATATAGTTTTAGCCTTGCTAACAAGTAACAAAAAGAGAAGAAAAGAGTGGAGATACAGACCTTTCAAATATAAAGGAAATGGTGCTCATTATAAGATTTATGCATGTGCATGACATGAGAGAAGGCGACTGTCATGACCATGTAGACTTTTGTCTTCAGAAATCTTCTACTTACCTTAGCATATTCTTCCTTTCTGTATTCACTGGCATTAATGATGAAGTCCTCTGGTAGATTACTAACTGTATCAATTAGGGAAAACTTGGGGCATTTATCACTATTCATCACTTCTGCATTCACATTTTCCATATTTTGGATCTCCTCCTGCAAATACTTCTAGGAAAAGGGAAATAGCAAGCATTAGGGAACAAAGGAAATAACTGGCAACAACTAAAATCCTTTTTTGTAAGCAGTCTTGATCTTAAAGCAAACTGGTTAACACAATAGCCCGAAGATATTATAGAACTATTTATTCAGAACTACAAATCCACGAATGAAAGCCTGGACTAGGGAAAATTTCGACAAATGCCCTAAACATCACAGTTATATAAATGTAAAAAACAGTGTCCAAACTGGAATCTATGCTGGTACATTTCTAAACTGATCAGTCCCCTACAAAGAATTTGGGACTCTTTATTGACTTTTTATTTCATGGTCATCATCATCATCATCTCAAATAACCCCAAGAAGGACAGGTGTGGTTCTGACTATACGGTGCCACCCTTTCCGATCATGGGCAACCCGAACAGTTTCCTTCCCTGAGAAACCTAACAGTTGTATGATGTCGTCCAGCCATGACTTCGCTGGTCTTCCTCTCTTCCTTTTGCCTTCAACCATGCTCAGTATGATATCTTTTTCAAGGCAACTGCAACGCATTTTATGCCCAAAGAAAGCTAACTTTTTTGGAAGAATAGAGCTAAGGAGTTTCTTGGGCGTGTAATTTATCCTTTGCAGAATGTACAAGTACGATGTTCAAACCATTTGATGCATAGCATTCTTCAGTAACACCACATTTCAAATCCTCCAATTCTTTTTCTATTGGTAGCTTTAATTGTCCAACCTTCAGATCCATAAGAAGCAACTGAAAAGACAGTCGTCTGGATTAGTCTAAGTTTTAAATTGATGCTTATATTGCTTTTCCAGATTTTATCCAAATCTGTCATTATTTTTCTTGCTGGGCCTAAACATCATCGGATTTCAGCAGAGCTACCATCATCAGTGTCTATGATTGATCCTAGGTAATTAAACGAAGTAACTACCTCAAGTTGTTGTCCATTTCATGGTGCACTCATTTAATATCAATACAGAGAAAAACTGCCAAATTTCCTCTGATCCTGGGGATTACTTGGAATATTTATTAGCTCAAGCGGGGTATTTTACTATCCAAGGTGGAGAAACCCCAGTCTAACCAATTTTTAGAAATACGCAATTTAGCACAGGTAACTGTTCATTTCACATACCTTCATGTGCTCTTGGGTTTTCAATTAGATAGGGAAACTGTATGGCGGTGTGTAGTAAATTGTTATTCATGACACCAAAAAGTGGCAATGAGGATTGGATACTTGCAAAATGCAGTATAGTAATTCAGTATCATGTCTAATGCATTACTTACTGTTGCATGTTCTCTCATTTTAGAGTTAATTGATTGAACTTTTAAATCCTCTGGTTGATTGCAAACACTATTTCTTTGCAAACAGTTGGGATTCACTTCATAATTTATCACTTCTCCATTAATATCTTCTCTTCTTTGGATCTAAAAACAAGGAAAATAACATAACTGTTTAATACACTAGAGTACTTTGAAACATAAACCATAAAAATAGACTTGTGAAATATACCAAATACTGAAAAAATAGCATCTGCCTTTTTGTGCTATCCATTTTATCAATAGAGAATCAACATAAATGGTGGAACACATTATTTGCTACTGTTTTTCGAAAAGTTGCATATTTTAGGCATCTTCTTTCAAAAAAACTTTTTTTATCAGTTTTTATGCCTTGTACTCCTCTTTAACAGGGGCTAGGGCAGTGCCCTTTTATATGGGACATTCCCTGAAGCATAGAGCACTTTAAGACCAGATACCCTTCCTGTCATCATCAATGGCCCTTTGGGGAATCGAACTCATACCCTCTAGCATAGAAGGCAAGTGAACTATCCACTGGACCATGGCGGCTAAATGACCAATGAAAGAAATAAAAATCTATTGTTTTATTACTTCATTAATATCTTTGATAATTATCTTCACCATGTTCTGTTTTGCAGAGACACCAAATATAAAATAGCTTAATAAAATGTGACATCATAACTCCAAACTTGGTCAATAATCAAAGATTTATCTCTTATATTGATTACTTACATTAAGTGGTGCTTCCATTCGCTGAAATTTAAAATAACTATGTTGATTATCTCTCTGCATCTTTCTTTTCCTCCACTTCTTTTGGCTTCTTTTTCTACTATTCTTTTTCGTTTTCATCTGCTTACAATTAATATTTGCATTATTGAATTGATCATTTACTTCTTTAATACCAGCCTCCTCTACATCATCACCACCATCATCATCAGAAATTTCACCATCCTCCTTCTCCTCGTCATTTTCATCCAGAGTTACAAAGGGAGGTTTAAGACCAACAATGACAGTTTGCTGTTCAATTTCATTGTCTGAATATTCGCAAGAACTGCTCTCATGAACAAAAGACTTAAGCTTCTTTCTTCTGTATAAAGGTTTAACCTCCTCAGTTGAACAAATGTCACTATCAGACAATACATCAATTCTTAACTCTCCAGCTAGTGACAACTTAGCATTACTACATTTCACCTCCACATCAGAAGCAGAGCTTCCTTTTGAAGAACACGCCAGATCATCATCGCTTGTAGTAGGATAGGCAATGCGCATCATTCTAAAATTCATGTTATTTTCATCCCTTGGTTTTAAAAATTGAGATGGTTCTACAATGTCCTTATCACAACCTGAAGTCATCCTACTATCTACACTATCGTTTAGGGGATTATGCATTAGAGTACCACTATCTATTTTATCAGTATCAGATGAAGCAAATGTGATTGTGTTGTCAATTTTAATTTGATTGTTTGATAGTAATTTTTCTTCTTTTTTGGACAGATAATCCTTACATATAGAGTTTAAATCAATATCTGCTTTCAAGCTCTGTAAATTATCTGTCTCTCCAGAGTGCGTTTCATCCTCAGACATATCACTGTTACTTTCAAATAATGAATCAATGGTGGAGTCATCAAATTCATTTGATTCATGCTTTCCACCATGACCAGGGCTACCAGTACCAATATTTATTGTCTCAGAGATTAAATCATCAATACTACTATCAGAATCACTTGTAAATAATTCCTCCACTTCCTCTGCATTAAAAAAGTTACAGTTAACTCCCTCCTTCGATTTTGGTCCATTTTGTGCAGGTGTATAAGTAGTTTTAGATGTACTATAGTAAAAACTTGAATCACTACTACAAGATATCTTGTCTTCCGTTCCAGATTCACTGCTGATTGCAGCAGGAACATGAGTATTGTCGTTACTTTTATCATTTCTTCCCACCAAACATTGTTCTGTCTTTCCCACGCTTCCACTACAATCACTCTCCGAATCACTGGTAAACAATTGCTCAAGATCATCCTCTGCAGTCATGTTAGGTTTGCTTCCAAGCACTCCTTCATTATTTATATGTGCACCATTCTGACAACTATTCGGTCGAGAAAGATTCTCTACTTCACCCTTGATACCAAAGATCTCCAAGTATTGCTTTCGTGATATTTTTTTCCGCGCAATGACATCGTTGTTCCTCTTGCATATTAAGGTATATGTATCATCCTCCCGAACAGCATTCGTTAAATCATCAAACATACCATCGAGCGAGTCATCGCTCTCGTCTGCCATACCATTCAAGGGTATCATCGTTGCTTACTGGACTTAAAATGCCTCTCCTTGTAACGTTATCCCTCGGGTTCCTTGCTGGTCATGTCACTTTTGTATTCAATAAAAGCTGATGGCCGTATTTAAATATTTGATGTGTGTTTTCCATTGATAGATCACATTCTCAACAGATCATCACACGTAAGCAGGGCCATAGGTAGGGCTGTCGATGTGAAATCAGAAATGGCATGGCTGTTTAAGTTTCTCCTTTCCAAAAGTCGACTACCCACGAATATAATCACTAGCGATAATGACATCTTATAACTAAAGGAAATATGCTCGACGGCAATCCGTCAACCATCATATGGCAAATCTGAAGTGAACAACAAGACCTGGCTTCCAATGTTAGTTAAACAGGTAACAAAGTTCAGTTGTCGACGACAATATCATTCAGGTACCAAAGTGTTAAACAAAATCTCTATAAGTATCGCCAGTTAACCGAAGTAAGGTCACTTTATAATGATGGTTCAAAAATTAACCGAATTACAGTCGAAATCTTTCTATAATCCCTTTATAATTAGAACAAGCGTCCTTCCTTCTTGTCAAATCAACGTTTCGAACGTTCCATATGCGAAATTTCCCGCCAGATATGAAAACGAGGCAGAAAGAGATACGAGGTAAATTACTGATACTCATAGCGGTCTTTCTCCAAAATATACGCGCGCGGGAAATTCAATATGTTGCCTTTCCATTTACAAATGAGTGGATGAATAAAAATGAATATAACGATTCTAGAAGTTTGATTTAGATTAGGTTTTATCAGAATACTTGGAGAAAATGAGTGGCGGTGTATACGGTGGAGGTAAGAAAGAGCCTAAATATAACAAACTTTCTTGAATAATGACGTTTTGCTTGTTGGAACAACACATTTTGTGAATGATTGTCATATATCATGTCATGATCATAACATATATTCCAGTGGTTGTTTACGAAATTGAATTGGTAAAATCAGTTGGTAGCTCTCCAATATTTATAACGTAGTATAAAAAAAGCCGAAAGCTGCCCAATGCTTCTAACACCCTTGATTCTTTAGTTATATAGGCCTATTTATATATATCTAAGATTGTAAAAATATTGTCTTAACGACGCAAGCAAGACATGGAAATTAAAGGGAGAGGATCATATCCATATCCTACAATAACATTTTGCTTCTTCTTTCGTGTATTTTCCCATGGTGAGTACCCTACAAAGTAAAAAGGCAAAAATCGTATGGATTTATAAAGGCAAGAGCTGAAGGAACAAAGAAAAGCTATAGTATTTATAGAGATATAAATATAAGAGAGATATTCGAATATATTTACAAATATGTAGGTTAAGCCTATAGTAGATTAATTTATAAACAATCCCTTATATGGTTGTTTGATATATAGGCCTGTATTTTTCGATAATTGTAATGATAAATACTAATAGCTGTAACGTATTTACTATTGCAAACAAAATCGAATCTCAGTATAATAACTTAACTAGATTAAGCTATAGGCCTATATATAAATAGAGTATAATGAATATAGATCTACAAGGAAACGTTAATTCCTATCTATCCGAATTATAGTATCTAGTGGTCGTAGGCTGTTAATTGCAAATACAAAAGATTTGACTCTTGATGAATCCTAGCAGTTTGATGTAGGAGGTAGACTTCCTTTTCACTCTGTGCAACATAAATAATAAAAAAGTTTACATAATCAGGCAGTATTAAACTTAACAATAACCAGATGTGGTCACTACATTAACCCTTATATATGACATGCATATTTTTTTGATGTAGATGAGGTTGGGGCATTGGTCTTTGACTTTGGGTCAAATTCCTCAAGAGTGGGCTTTGCAGGAGAAGATTGCCCAAAGGTACGAGGGAAAATAACTTCCTTAATTTACGGAAAGTGTTTAGAATATCTCTTATTACATGATGGAGAATCTTGTGTGTAATTATTGTGTTTCGTTGTATCATAAGTCCTTTTGCAAAGCTTGAGATATGTAGTACTTATAACAAATTTAAATGCCTTTGCTGCATATAGTTTACTGTGGACATAAGGTGTTGTTAAGTATTTAATAAAGTTGGCCGAGGTGGATCCTATTTATCAAAAATTTAAATCTGTTCCTCTCTATTTTTGTCTGCTTCCTTTATCATCTTTCTTAATAACTTGCTAGAATTCTCTCCAATCAATCCAAGCATTGGAAAAAGATGTTAAGACAGAGTGATTATCAAAATGGCTTCCTTTTCATGCTATATTGTTTTCAACTTTGCAATTGTTTCATGTAGTTAGGTCATTATTTACTCTATGTAATTTTTATGCCCTGTACACAGTAAGAAAATGTGATGACTATTTTCTAATTGTGAGTTTATAAAATTTTTAAGACTACATTTATGAAATACATACAATGCTAGTTAAGCATTTTTTCAAACTTTCCATTTTGTAACATACTTATTTGTCTCTAACAATGTTTCTGAATGTATATGTAACTGTAGACTGTTGATGTGATGGTGAAGCAATCAATGGAGAAAGATTGACTTAACCTTACTGTGGTGAATATCATAATCTGTTCACTAACTTCATTTGTAATTTGCTTTTTATGTATAGGGTGAATTCTCAACCCACATAGGAGTACTGG
This sequence comes from Alatinidae sp. Z8VKAUB7J3, assembly GCA_010016025.2. Taxonomy (NCBI): domain Eukaryota; kingdom Metazoa; phylum Cnidaria; class Cubozoa; order Carybdeida; family Alatinidae; species Alatinidae sp. Z8VKAUB7J3. The sequence goes on along the minus strand of JAAAKM020002037.1, from coordinate 3,417 downwards.
ATATAAAAAAGGAAGAAGCAGAACCTATGGAGACTAACTTAGGTAGGGAAGCCTTTGTTAATAGTTGATGCGTGAGTTATTCCAGTCATTTTGTACCACTAACCAACTTTTCAACTACTTCAATTTGGAAAGCGGACATTGTCTGTAAGTTGACTTACAAGTGTTTACTATTAACTAAGAAACTTTGACAGTATGATTTTAGTGTAGCCTAGAAAAGGCTAGAAGGAAATTGAGTATATATCTATGATATATATCATTCGGTCATACTCTGTTGACAGACAGTTGGCAAATGCAGCAGATTTATCCATAAAGATCTCAGCTTCTAGAGGTCACATTGGGATCTGGTGTGATTAGTCAAGAAAAATGCTATAGGAATATGATGTGCAAAATTACAAATAGTGGAATTTTAATGTAGAAAACTGACAAAAGTTTAATGTACTTATGCCAAAATGGTTATTTATGGTATTCAACACAAATAGTAGAAAAAGACAACTCACATGTATAGAATAGGTAATTATCTAAGGAAATAAACACCTAATTCAAGAGAGTAGTTAAATCTATAAATTAGGAAGCTTTGCCATGCCATTAATGAAAACCAAAACAAATTTTTCTTGTTTAGGATTTGCTTGTCAAGTGTATATACTGTGGGTGTTTTAATTCACTTAATTACTTTTTGCTTCATTTCAGAGCAACCCAAGCCTTTGAAGGACGCAGAGAACAAATATTACATCAGTGTGTCAGAAGTAAAAGTCCCTAGACCTAATATGGAGATGGTTTCACCATTAAAGAATGGACTTGTAGAAGACTGGGATCTATTTGAAAAGCTAGTCGATCATACATATAAACACCACATACGTTCAGAAGCAGATCAACACCCAGTATTGATGTCAGAAGCACCAGTATGTACGAGGATGAGATAATGATTGTTGTGAATCAAGTAGATATTACTAGTGATGATGATGATGATGATGATGATGATGATGATGACGATGACGATAATGATTATGGTCATCCTGTGGTGATATCATTCATAAACAATAATGATGGTGGCAACTGTGGCAGTGGTGACCATGATGATGATAATAATTTATTACATTGAATATATTCATGGATGATTAATTATTGCAGACAAGATATTTCTAACAGCATATTACAGTCAAACCTATAGTGGACACCTTGCAAAAGTAGACACATTTTCAAGGAATTGGCCAAATTATGGTCAAGCTCTTATAGAAATATATTTTTATATAGTGGACATTTTTTCTGGGAACTGCATAAATATTTGCAGTGAAGTTGATCTGTGTATTGTGGGCACTCTTATTTTATTTTTATTTAAGCCCCCTAGCTCCATGGCTCCATGACCCCTGAGTTCTGGGAAGAACATAAACATTCAATTAAAGTCATAATACTTTTGGGGCAATGCAACTGTTGCAAATACTTCAGCATCTATGTTCTTAGTTATTTGCTTTAATGCTTTTCTCCAATTGTATATTGTACCACACATGAATTACCATTAAAAGTATAATCCTTTTAAATTTTGAATTTAAGTCCTATACCTCTATTTACTCTCCTCCCTGTAACCATCCCAGGGATACAACTGTTGAGAACCTTAAGGTACATGAAGGCAGGTTTAGTTAATCAGTTTGCAGAAGTCCGTGATGACAATAACAAGGCATTAGATGATTTAATTGGAGGATTTGAAGCTTTAAAACTGTGAAAATGGAAACAAGTTGACAGGCATAGCCTATTCAAATCCTCTTAAACTTATTTGAGATTTATTACTGAGGTTTAAAATATTTATTGTTATGCATTAATGTATCTTTTACCATTTTTATTTCACAAAATGTTGAACATTTCTATATAGTTGACACCTTGTATTAGCAGATGCTTTCTTTAGGAGCCACAGATTTCTGTAGTTAAATTTATATTCATCATATCATGTGACCTTTGCTATATATATATATAATCTATTACTACCATTTGCATAACTTGCTATAGTTAGCAATCACAGGTACCTCATCAAACACTGGAAAACTGGGAACTAAGGACTATAAACAGTGTGATGATGAGGAGGATGATGACAATGATGATGATGACAATGATGATGGTGGTGGTGGTGGCGGTGGTGGTGGTGGTGGTGGTGAATACGTGGTGGTGGTGGTGGTGAATACATTCATTCAATTCATCAAGTGAATTGTTGAATATCCCTGCAATACTATAACACATACCCTGAAATCTCTTGTTATCATACATGTTGACAATTTTGGTTAGGCTCAGAGGCTGCAGTATAGTGGACTTTTATTGATAAATCATTAATGTCCATTGTAAGGGGTTTTTTATATAATGGACCCCCAGGAATAATTGATGTTTTGTGTCAGCCCCTTAAAGCCTATGATGACAAGGTGTGACTGCATTTGAATATAATTATTCCATCATTTTTTATTTGAATCCAGTGGAACATTCGTGGCAAAAGAGAAAAGTTAACTGAACTGATGTTTGAAAAATATAATATTCCTGCATTCTTCTTAGTGAAGAATGCAGTGTTGTCTGCCTTTGCCAATGGGAGGTCAACTGGTTTGGTAATTGATTCCGGAGCTACACACACTAGTGCAGTACCAGTGCATGATGGTTATGTGCTACAGCAAGCCATTGTCAAATCTCCTCTTGCTGGTGATTTTATAACAAGTCAGTGCCTAGAGGCATTTCAAGACATGGGTGTTGAGGTCATTCCACCATATATGATTGGGAGTAAGGTAAGGCACACTGCCATTCTGCTTACTTAATTAGTGCAGTTTTTCTTATTTGCTGAGCTGCTCGTTGGCATGATTGCTTTTCCACTCCCCTTTCTGCTTGCTTTTCTACTCCCGTTTCTGTTTACTTTTCTCTTCACTTCTTCTGCTTACCTTTCAGCTTGCTTCCACTTGTTTTTTGGTTGTCTCTCAAGTATTTTTGGTTGTTTTTCTAGTATTTTTGGTTGTCTCTCTAGTATTTTTGCTGTCTCTCTAGTATTTTTGTAACTTGTCTCTCTAGTATTTTTGGTTGTAAGCCATGTTAGCCAATATGTTACAAAGAATTACAAATATCAACAGGTTTTTGCAAGAATTCGGAAACAATTAACTTTCTCTGTAGATCTCCTCATCAGAGAAGATCAATTGTATATTTACCATTCGCTGAAGCAAGTCCTGAAAGGGAGAGTCAAATGGAGTTTCACAGACTTTCATGTAACATTTGAGACAAGGGTATTGAGTTATCTAAGAAAAACAACATTCTTTAACAATATGAAATGGTATTGTGATTAGTGAAAAGTATCATCGAGAAGAGAGGATTTAAAATGCTAGTTTTGAATAGAACACTAGAGAAATAGAAAAGTATGTCGCCACCGGGAATCAAACCCGTGACCCACGCTTTCACGGAGTG
>JAAAKM020002035.1:0-13897 GCA_010016025.2 Alatinidae sp. Z8VKAUB7J3 | reverse complement strand
GATAATGATGATAATGATGATAATGATGATAATGATGATAATGATGATAATGATGATAATGATGATAATGATGATAACGATGATAATGATGATAATGATGATAATGATGATAATGATGATAATGATGAGAATGATGATAATAATGATATTGATGATAACGATTATGATGATGAAAATGATGATAATGTTGATAAAATGATAATGATGATAATGATGGTTAATAGTATTTCTTTTTTACTAACTTTATTCCAGGAGAATAATAACCACCTGGAAAGTTTATTAAGAACAATAATTCTTATTATATTTTTGAACTTACAATAGTCTTTAAAACTAATTTAATTATTATGACACTGTGATCAAAAGCAGAGAAATACAGTACTTTATTAACGACTTAAGAAAGATGTACATTTGATTGTACATTTATCAACCTTATTAGTTTGGGTTGGGTTTGGCAGTAAGTTGGGATAGCTACTGAAAGTAGATCGTTCTTGTCAATGTTAAGCAATGTATTAATAACTGCTAATGATTATCTGTTTAAAAAATTTTTTTCTGTAAAGTTAAAACCACATTTTTTTGTAAAAGAAATAAGGAACCCTTCAGATTGACGTAATTGGCATATATTAGTTAAATCTTATATCAATACATTCACTTTGGATGTTCTGTTGATCTAAACGTTACATTACCTAAAATATTAGATCTCACTAGATCAATGAATATCCCAAAATTATCTTTTGTAAAATAAAGAGATGTGGAATTAACTTAGTATGAACTCCTGAAAAATATGTACAGCAAGTAATGTTGGGCTATATTGACATGTGTTGAAAATCAAAGGTGCGGAGAAGAGTGGGCTAATGAATATTTTATAAAAGAGTTGAAAGAGGATAACGTGATCAAGGATTACTTACTCGGGCCTACAGTACACCGGTAAATCTCCATTATTTTGTAAAATAACTTCCCTGAATCTTTCTTTGGTGAAATTCGACATCCTGATTACAAAGCCTAGCTAACTATTTTTGAGCAGGACACTAGAGAAACAGAAAATATGTCACCACTGGGGATCGAACCTGAGATCGAACCTCGATGATACTAATTTTTTAAATATTTTGGGTAATCTCTGCAAAATACTATATCTACTTCCTTGGTTCGTATTGTGATACTTATTTCTTGTCAAAATTGCAAACAATACCGTGTTGAAAATGCTCTCTCAACCAATCAATTCGCTGCACATCGAGGAGAATGACAAGCTAAGGCGTGAAGATAGGGAGGACAAGGGTGTCATGTCAAATGATTATTTCCTTAGCATACCATAAGAGGAGGACGTCATTAGATATAGTTATTGTTATTTCGTCATCGTCGTATCTCTTACCTTTCAGTGCCCATGAGGAATGTCCTGTTGTTCCTTTAGCTGCACTAATGTCTGCATGCCTCTGAGCTCTTGTTGCTAACGACTTGTCCCAACGAAGAGGATGGGCTCCATGGTTATGACGATAGGCATTGAAAGTTTTAACGCATTCAGACTGACAGTGTTGATCACACCCTGTGAAAATACACGAAGAGGGAATACGTATAGGTCACAAAAATATGATATCTCCAAGTATCTTCATATAAACTTTAGCCGGATATAGATTTTAAAATATAATCATTACTATTTAAGGCTTGATAATAACTTGATAACCGATGCAAGTTCTTAGATTTCCCTCTTGCCTATTATGTGGGGCTTTGCTCTTTCCTCGTTCGTGGTATTTCCTTTACCTACCTCTATTTTACTCTAAAACCAGGTTGTAGGAGGAGCAAGAATTGTTTTCCAAACTTTCGCCCTAATTTGAATTGTATTTTAGAAGATTTTGATGGTTAAAAGACCTCTAATGTCCTAGGAAAACAGGAGAGGGAGCTGTAAGCATCAAAACATTTTACCGACCGTTGAAGGCGGATATGTCATTTTTTGCGTGTAATCAATGAAGAAGTAGTTTTCACTTTGATACAGGCCAACAGCTCCACCATATTGCATACAATCTCCTTTCCTTGTATTCATAGAAATCAGATCTTCTACTAGAAAGCAATTTAGAGCTTCTAGCTTCAATATATTGCGATGGCTTCCAAAACTTTAAGGCCCGAATTATGATATGGGGCCTTGAGCCAAGATCTATAACATTCATACTATATCATTGGTATACGGACTATCATTGGTATACGGACTAGTGCTAATCCACAAGAAGAACTAGACAAATAAATGGGAAGACAAGATAAATAACAGGATGAATAGTTACAAATTTATTTTTTGTTAGGCTGTCTAATAAGACACTTTTAGTCCCGTTCACTGATCTGTAGTCTACGACGTATTTATAAACAGCAAGAAGAACCTTACGAATGACCAAGAATCCAAATACATAGCAATGAGATTTGTTTTTTATATTTGTCACCTTAAAGTAATTAAATTTAAACATAAAGTGTCTACGGGTTAGCAAATTGTCAGAATCGTTATACCTAATAAAATGGTGTTTCACAAATATTGCCAATATTGCCTGTAACTTTGCTGGTAATGCCTGTAACTTTGCTAATGTTACCTGTAATGCATACTTAAACAAACAAACTCAAACACAAGCACTTATACAGGACAGGGAGCAGAGAGATGAGAACATATTTCGGCTTTTCTAAGTCGTTCGATCTTCAGAAAAGGTTTCGTATCTTCACAATTAAGACTTGAAGGGCGACTCCTTTTTCCAATTTTCTTTCTTCTTTCAGTACTTCCTTTGTTCTTCTTTACCAAAGAAAACATTACTTGGAAAATGCTGAGGGCTGAATCTCCCAGCACTCTAGCCTGCGCGCAGACAGAAACCACTGACATAGCAATCCCACCTTAGGTAGGATATTCTACACGCAGGCTACCAGCACTCTCTCTTGCACTGCCACTGGGAAAAAGTCTTAGGACACGGTACGTTGCAACAGCAGTAGCACACGTACTTTGTGTGAGAGAAACGTCAATCGGGTTGTCATGACGTCACTTACAACTTTTGGCACGGACGAAAGAAGGGAAACTTAGAGAAAAACAAATTGGTTCTCACCGTCAACGGCTCCAATAGGACTTCCGTGCACTAGAGGAAAATGAGATCATGAAATATGATACTAATTAGTCGTTAAATATATGAAAGGAAATTGTATTTAAAGTCTGAACAATAGTACAAAAACTATCATTTGCCTTTCCAATTATGTACTATTGTTTCTTTTGCACAGACTATGCCGTGGTTTCCTTCTGCGGGTGTGCAAAGTCAGTCGTTTGTAATTTAGTGCCAAATCTTAAAATTTATTAGAATAAATTTGTGGAAAACTTTCTTCCTGCATATAATGTTGGCCTTTCGAAGCTACCTTCGTTTACTTCAATTTTTGCGCTTTACCAACCACTGCGTCAGTTTGAAGTTCAGAAAATTAGTTTCAGAATCCAAATCTTACTACGGATGTACTTCTAATTGAGTCAGAATCATAATATGCGCGACGAAAAGGAGCCCGTAAACCGGCCTTTTAAGTTTTTTCTCCATATTCATTTTCCTGGAGTCAATTTGACAATTGTTATATCTGTATAGAAAATTGTGATCGTCACCTTTTAAACTTTGACCAAAAACCTTGATCTTCACTTACAATCCTAGCAATAACTACAATTATGATAAAACTGTTTAATTACCTAATATGTAATAGTTAGAAGACATCCAACTGCAAGCAAGGGAAGGTAGAAAATCTCCATTTTTGGACATTTGATAAAACATAAAGACATTTGACAGAACGTTGTACTACTAACAAGACGTATTTAGGGGAAGCGGGATAAGGGAAGAGCCTTACCTAGATATACGCATCGTTTAAGGGCATTTACTTCCTAAGGAGTAACGGCCTTGAGTTACAATACCGAATTCACTATTTCAAGAGACGGTCGCTGCTATTTTAAGTGCTAATTAGTTACTAGGTATGGAAACTGTGGCATAGATGTCTATACTAAAATTGTGAGCCTGTCTGGGGAAGAATATCGCTAGACCAAATGTCCAATCTTGTATTTATCTGACTATATAAAAAAGTCTGTTTTTACATTAACAAAATATTAAATAAAAAATTATCTCAAAATTTTAAAGCTACTAAGCAGGACTGAAATATTTGTAAAGCTAGATAACAGACTAGTTACAGCGCTCATCAGTGCTCGAATATATCTTTACTTTTATACGAATTAAACAAATTCTTGACAAACTTCAGTCGATGTTTTCTAGAATCGATTGAGTCATTGGTTTCTCAACGTTTTTGGTCTGTCACCCCGTAGTAATCACATGGCTCTATTTATGTCCATCCCAACCTCACATTTAATAGAACAAACAATAAAAATCTGTGGCCCTTTGCCAAAATAACGCCTCTTGAAAAGCACTTTTGCCTCCAAGGGAGCGATATCGCCAATGTTGGGAAACAATGTTTAACGATATAAAAAGTCAAATCTCTTAAATACTCCTGTGGATCCTCATACTAAATGATCCACCCCAGGTGGCAAAAGTTTCAAGATGTACAAAATTCATAAACGTACCAATTTCAGGTGGGTGTGAATCTTCACAGTTATCCATATTCTCGTTCACTATTTGAGAACCAGATTTCTTTACAAAGCGCGAGGGATGCGTAGGGCTTGCAGGTGTAGTAGCAGCTTTTGGATGGTGAACTTCAAAAGGCTCAAATTTTCCTTTCTCTACAGTCATCGGAGTATGTCCTGTTGGTTTGGTGGTTGGAGACGTCGTTGATTGAGGCTTTGTTGTTTCCTCTCCTAGGCCTGGCAGCTTCGTTGTTTGCGGAGTTGAAGAAGACTCGCCCAATCCTGCAGGGGTAGTTGGTGTTGTTGTGGGTGTAGAAGTAGTACTAGGGGTTGTTTTCGGCTTGGTTGTTGGAGTAATAACTTGTCCTAATGCGGGTTCCACAGCTAAATAAATAAGTTATAAATTAGATGAGAAACATATAGGTAAAAATAGAAATATTAATTTGATTTTATCACTTCTTAAAGATAGCAATTGCTGAAACGAAAAGTTCTAAATAATGATATTTCAAGTAGTGCAGCCGACAGCCTCATCCAAAGCTTTCATGTGTTACTCCAAATGGAACGTTTAAGATGAATATCAACCCCTTATCACTATAACTCACGTACTAGGCCTATGTATGACAAGAGTTGTAATATCTGACAAGATCAAGCAGGTCAAAGACGAAGTTCTTATTTCTCTGATGAAAATACTTGAACAAAGTGTTTAAGGAAAGACCTAGATTCTGACGAGCAAAAATTGTTTTCTTTTTTATTTTGAACGCATGACAAAGGTGAAATATAGGCGTACTGAAGGTTATTATTTCCGCGTCTTCCCTAGTATTAGCATTTCTAACTTTAAAAGTCTTTAAGCTAGAAGCATCCGTTTCTAAAGTTGTATGCCTGCTGAAAGGCCGACTTTAAAACATGTAAATTGTCATCTGGTGCGTCACGCGTGACTCGTAACATGTCACAAGTGATCGTGAGTAATCTTTTCCTTTGGAGCCAGTCAAGTAAGACAAACACGCCATGATCCATTACATGCAAATCTTAAATTCTTGCATGTACAGGCCTTAAAATGATGTCATAGGGTTATGTGTAGCATACAATCATTTGCACTACTTAATGAAGTGTCTGATATGTAGCTCCATACCACATACTAAAGATAAATGGATTGGACGAGAAGAAAATTAGTTCTATACATTTGGACGTGAACGTAGAAATTAAAGATGAAAATGTAATAGTTTGATATGTGGCCTAAAAACCTTACATATTGAACTGTATATTGTATAACTTAAGTATAGTAGGAAAAAATTATAACGTGTCGGATACTCTCATTGTTCTATTTAATGTCAGCCTACGTTTGGCTAGGAGAAGGCTTTCTTTGATGAGAAGAGTGAAGTTAGAAGAGGCAGAAGCTAAGAATGGGAAATCAGATTCAAAAAAGGGTAAGAGTGTTGAAGAGAGTGAGAGCGAATGTTAGAAAACGGTGGAGCTGAGAGGAGATTCCATGTAACGGCCGAGGTTCCCAAGTAACCAGCTAGGCGTCTTTGAAATTGGCAAGTCGTCTGACCCCAATACGTTGCTCTGTAGCAACGACATTGAAATTTATAAATGCTGTTGCAAGAATGATAATATTTTCTTATGCTTATCAAGGCTATCACCTCAAACCTGTCATTTGAATCTAATACTTTGACGTTTTGTTGAAACAAACGGGGCAGTGTTACAATGTCACCAGAAATCAGCAACTAGTACATCATTTTCATCACCCAACACCCTCACTCTTCAGAAAAGTGGAACAAAGTCAATAATTTCCTCAGGCCTCATGATACATCTCTAGTGTTTGTAAAGGACTATCCTTCCCTGAGAGTATATATAAGAAAAATACTTACGGTTTTTATCGCCTGTTTTTCCCTTTTCCTCGGATGGAGGCTTGGCTCCTAATCCTGGAACACTTGGCACAGCACCTGGTGCTTTTGTCGTAGCAGTAGGTTTTGTGGTCGGCTCTATAAAAAAAACCAAAATAATTGCTGAAATGATATTTGAAAGAACCAAATATGGAATGATATATTGTCTCGTGTATCCAACTATTGGCTCTCCGAAGCTGCAATTCAAATGTTTAACACTTCGGTAAATCAGGAAGAGATGTACAATTTGAGATAAATGGAATTTTGTATGCTATGATAAGACATGATGTGATATAATATCAAAATGATATGATATGAAATAATAATATATAATGTGATGCGATAAGTGATATTATATGATAGGAACTGATATGGAATGATAACTTATGATGTAATAAGATAAGATATGATATGACATGAAATGGTGTGATATTATTTGAATTGATAAAATATGGTATGATATGACATGAAATAATAGGGTCAGATAACGTGAAATATGATAAGACATGATATTATATGGTGTAATATATAATATCATGCAAACGACATGATAGGAAAGGATACGATATGATACAGTACCGTATCAAAACGTCGACTGTTTTATTATCCTTTAACTAGAATAACACTGACCATTTTCTTCCCCTGTCTTGCCTTTTTCTTCTGATGGAGGAATGTTTTCTAGTCCAGGTTGAGTTGGTACGATGCTTGGTTCTTTGCCTGTAGTGGGTTCCTTTGATGTAGCTGGTTTTGTTGTGGGTGGCTTTGTCGCTGCACCAAGTTCTGCAAGATCAAGGTCATTTGAAGAGCATGAGAAAAGACATTCATTTAGTTATACTATAGTTTATCTTAATTATTATCCCTGAATTTTCACTTATTATTAAGCGCGTTTGAAAGATATTAGGCCTCGTCTCAAACATAGAAGTTATCAAAAATAATTAATGGATAGCAACCTAAACTTTCTCCCGATATCAATTCCTTCGCACAGGAACTCTGTTCTCATTTGATGACATTTATACAAGTTTTGGTACAATCTATTTACCCCCTCCCCCTCCCTTGTTTACTTCCCCCTAATTATGCAGCCTTTTGTGTGTTCTCGCTCGCTCATATATCTAGCATACCATGTATTTTCTCCTGAGCAAGAACTAACCAAGATTCTCTTCTTTCATCTTTTCTCCTTCTGTTGGTGGCGTAGTAGATATTCCTGGCGATGTGCTTGCAAGAGGCTCAACTGTTGTCACAGGCTCTGGCAACAAAAAATTCAGAAAATAAAAAAAACATGCATTTAAGAATAAGATTTCAAATTTGATACATCTATTGAAACCTTCCACACAAACTATTTCTTATGTAGTAACCATTTGGTACCAAAACTGTTAAGATAATAATGCGCATTCTTTTGACTGTACATGGAAGATTGCCGTGGAGGTGGAGGTGGATCTGCTGGGCCTCATATATGTATAGGGCAGGGTATTGAAACTGCTTTTGCACTCTTTAAAGTGGAAGAGTGTGCAGTTTGTGTATAACATAAAGGTTGAGTGCCAGGAGCCACTGTGGAATCAGGGAGCCTGTTTCGTGGTAGAAAGTTGGTCCTAGGCGTTCAAAATGTGAGCCTCAACCCCATAAACTTTTTGTAGGAGGGTACTAGTTCCAGTTAAGTGGTCTTGAATCCTTCACCATCGGGATCAAGCAAATGAGCTTTATCTTGAACATTGTAGTAGTGAGGAAGATCTAAGGACTGCCATTATATGCAAGCTAAGCTTCTACTAGCTATGTCACATTGCAAGACTGCTATCAGCTAAACCTACAAATGTAGTCATCCAACGAAATTTCAAGGGAAAACAAAGGAAGGGGTTGTCAATTTGACAAATGGTCGTAAGGGATATAAAGCTTACAAATTGACAATAAAATAGGGAGATTAACTTACTTGCCTAACTACCTCATGCATCTCCGGACATAGGAGCATCTATATTCAGGTATTTCAGTTTCAGTTAAAGTAAAAGACTATTCTACTATGTGTATTCACTGTTAAAGAAATGCTTGTACTTCTTTGCATAGCAACAGGGCATCATTCAGTCGAAATCATATTTTCGCTTTGTTATTAAAGGCCAACTTCTTTCCAGCTTGCTATACATAAACAATGAACTGAATTTTCAATCAAAATATCAAAGCAAGGTCTACTAATTGCATTTATTTTATTCGTACGCTGTTTGCTATTCTCAAATATTAGAATTTCAGTGTTATTTTGCAAACGATATTAAGAAATTTGAAATTTGAAATATATATTTCATGAAAGGAAATAGTTCTTTACTCCTTGATCTTTTTGGGAACACTTTCCTTCTGACCAAAATTGTTGAAGTAGCCAGAACTTCATTCAGCTTATAAGAATATTATTTTGAGTGACGTAAGTTTAATGATAGAGGTTTACTATTTACTATTTACACAATAATGGCTTTATTGTCATTAACCATCAGTTAATTAAATATGGTACTTATATGAGGAATTGAAGTCTCAATAATTGCAAGTCCTCTATTTTAATAGGTTACTACCCCACAAACTAAGTATTTTTCCGAAATAATTTACCACTTCTCACAATTAATACAACCCCCAAAAATACATAAGGAAATAAGAAGAGAAAAAATCAGCAGTGTAATACAAGAATACGTAAATGATTGTACTAACAAATTTCCAACAACGTTCATAAAGTCTAATTAAACAGAACAAAGATGTTTTTACGCCATCATGTACTCTCTATCCTGCAGTATTATTGTTGTTTTTTAATCAGATCTCTGTCTACAGTATTTTTGCTGTTTGCAACCCTATTACCATCCCAATCTACAGAGATTTTAAGATGCCTTCACCTCTTCTAAATATCCCTCCTCCCCAATCTGTGGAATCTCATGGACACGTCTCTTTCTCTAACTAATCTATCCCCTCATACAATTAGCTAAAGAAGATTATTTTTAGACCTCAGAAATTTTCGGCCAATGTGATTGTCTTGTGTAAATCCCTTTAGATGACATATTTTGCCTTTCTTCATCTAAATTTAAGAAATTAACGCTCAATGTTACTAACGCAAATTTTATAAATTCGCTTTAATTTAATGAACGTTAATTTTATTGAAAGTTACTTTTATTCACTGTACTTGCATTGACAGTTTTTTTATTACCCAGAGGGAAAAGTGATACTAGACTGCTAATCCATAGGAGGATACGAATATCTATCGGAGGTTTCGTGCGTATCCTATTTGACAACAAAAATGTGGATTATCAGAGGACGGTTGGGATCAGAATTATTGACCGGTCTGCTCGGGAGCACCCTTTTCCTCCACGCTCTATCAATGAAAGCAATGCTAAAACGTCAACTTTGCTTTATTTTTGTTCAAATAAAAGATTTAAGAGCATGTTTGCATTGTTTTCTTTGAATAAAGATCATTGAGGTTTAATTTCCTATGTTAAAATCTCTTTACCGGCCATTAATGAGGCAGAACCGTATAGTTTAAGGGCGACAGTCGGTGATTCTAAACTCTTTTCTTTACCTTTGCCTTCTTAGTACAGTTTGCATTTGCTTAATCCACCTGACCAGCACTTCTCCAGTTACGACATAAAACCGCACTACCCGCTATGTGTTTGAGTACTAAAATTGTAAGCGTAGCCTCAATAGTATGAATGTGTGCCCACTATTTACGACCATACTTTTGAAATATCCATCTAACGGATAGCCGGATTTAGAATGCAATTCGCTGCTGTTTTATATGCATCATTGTTGCGATGACCACTATATCAGTAGAAACATTAGCTACTAATGTTTTCACTTACCCGGCGTTGTCTCCAGCTCTTTGTTGGCTCCAGAACCTGGTTTTGTTGGAGTCGGTTTCATCGGTTCGCCTGGTTCCAGATTCTCCTCAGATTTTTCTGCTGGGCCTGTGGGTTTTGTAGTTGGCGCTGAAGTTGGTGATTTTCCTAAGCCAGGTGTTGTCGGAGCTTTTGTGGGAACTTCAGGCTTTTCTTCACTTGGTAGAGAAGGTTTCTCTTCCTCGGGTGTCTCCTCTTCAAGTGGTTTCTCTCCGGAAGGGGTCTTTTCTCCAGGTTTAGACCCTTCAGAAGGTGTCTTCTCTCCAGGGATTGGGGTCTCTCCAGGAAGCTTCTTCTCTTCAGAGGATGGCTTTTCTCCAGGTGGTGTTTCTCCGGGTGTCTTTTCTTCAGGGAACTCTTTTTCTCCCGGTGTCTTCTCCCCGGGAGGTGGTTTCTCCCCAGAAGGTGGTTTCTCTCCTGGAGCTGGTTTTTCTCCAGTAGCTGGCTTCTCTCCAGAAGGTGCTTTTTCTCCGGGAAGTGGTTTCTCACCAGGAGGTGTCTTTTCTTCGGGGGTTGGTTTTTCTCCAGGGGGTGTCTTTTCTCCAGGCGCTGGCTTTTCCCCAGGAGCTGGTTTCTCGCCAGGAGGCTGCTTTTCTCCTGGTGGTTTTTCCTCTGATGGTTTTTCTTCCTCTGGTGTTGCTTTGTTCTCTGGTTCTTTTGGAAGCTCTTTTTCTTCATCAAGTTTTCCATTCTCTTTCCCTTTCTCCTCTTCTTTTGGTTCTTGGACCTCCGTCTCTCCGGTCTTTTCCTGCTTTTCCGTTTTTTCCATCGAACCTGGCGGCTTCTCACCAGGCTTTGCTCCTGGCTTACCCGATGGAGCTTTTTCTTCCTTTTCCGGTTTATTAACAACTGCTAGACCTGGCAGCAACGGTTGTCGTTCCTCTTTCTCCTGGTCTGACTTCTCTTTTTCATTCATTCCTGGCTCACCTGGCTTTTCCTCTTCATTCATTCCTGGCTGACTTGGCTTTTCTTCTTGATTTGGTTTTTCTACACTTGGTTTCTTATCCTCATTTTCTTCTGGTTCAGTTATCTTCTCTTCTTCATTTGTTTGTGGCTCACCAGGTGTTTTCTCTTCCTTTGGTTGCTTCAGCTCTTCGTTTTGTTCTTCCTCGCTTGGTTTCTTTCCTTCATTGGGGCTCCCTACTCCTGGTTTATTTTCTTCGTTTGGATTTGGCTTTTCATTTGGTTTATTAATATCGGTGGGTTCTCCTATACTAGGTGCTGGGTTCTCATTCTGTTCCTCTTCATTTGGTTTACCTCCTTCAGACGGCTCTTGTTCATTAGATGTCTTGTCCTCATTCTCCCCTTTTTCACTCAAGTCTTCCTTTGGTTGGGACGCTTTGAAAAGACATAAAATTTGCATCGTAAATAGGAACGAAAACTACTCCTGCTACAATAAAAAAGGCCAAAAAGATAATAAAAGGATTTATGAAAAGATTTGCTGTTTAAGAATAACCGAAGAGGAAGATTATCATAAGTTATAAGAAAAGTATGAGCCTAAGAGCCAGGGTCTGGAAATGGATGTGACAACGTACGTAATAGGAAAAGAATCAGAAACTGTCAAAATATAAATGGTAACATTACAGAAAGGTTCCCAAACATCTATCTATTTATATATAGGTTTTTGTTCGAGGGAGAGCGAGAACACTTCCTACAGTCAAATTTGGTTCTCTAGGGGCCTCTAAATTGTTATCCACCGGAATCTATAATTATAGTTTGGTCGCCTAGGCTGGTCACTTTTTTTTCTATCTGCAGTTATTCTTTAAGGGAAATGAAGACCCAATGTAATTTGGAAGGCTCCTGTATATCGTTATTATTATTGTTATTATTATTATCTGCCACTCCATCATTATGAAAGCGTGCTGACCACAGTCATCGCAATAACCGTTCTCATTCAAAGCCGTTCAAAGTTTTCTGTTGTGATTGCGTTGGTAACTGCTACTCGAAACGTTTAACTTAAAGTTTTGGAATGGGGCGAGAGATTTGTGATTTATTTAGTTCTTCAGGTTAAGACGATGTACCATTCTATGGTTTTACCGATCAGGAATCAAAGTCGAGGAAAAGTGAATCTGAATTGAGCTATGTTCAAGTCGACGAGGACAAAACTGAGGATGAGGTGATCAGAAAGGACAACTTTATGGATATCTCAAATACACATCATTGGATATAAAATTCGTTCTAATAGCAGTATCAAAATAACTTAAAGGACGTTTTCAGAAATTTTGGTAAATCTGGAGCGTATTGTTATGACTGGATCGCATGTAGTTTGAGTGTTAGTTTTATTTGTCATTCAGACTTCGATGAAATATTAACGCTTATAATTTTTATAAAATGACAAATCAGGGGATATGGATAACATTAGTTGACTGCGAAATTATCAGTATTATTATTTCATCAAAGTGAGCGGTCGACAGGACTTTGGTAAGCTCACAGACGAGTTTTCGAGTAATGGCTTACACGTTACTGTGGTTAGGAGCTTGTTAGAAAACAGTGGCGCCCTGTCAATTTCCCCGAGTATATACATTTTAAATCCAATGTTAATATCCAAAGTATTGGATCAAAAACACGATATGTTTGAGCCCCAGATATTTATATTTGCACAAAAAGATTTTAATAATCGCTAACTTGAAGGTGACCCAATATGTAGGACAATAAGTTTTAAATGCTACCCACTAAGGATGGTTTGTGAAATTTATCCAAAACTGAAATTTACTCTAGAGGGTACTAGTTAAACTTTTTGTACAAATGGTAGGTTTACGTTAGCATTTTAGTTTCAATTTACCAACCAGTAGGTTCTCAGTTATTTAAGGAAAGAGTATATCATCAATGTCATTAAGTTGCTTTCAAGAACAAGTAAAAGACCCTTAGGCATCATCCATATAGCACACACGCAGTAAACTCCTGATTTTTCGACACCCCATCCCCTCCCCGACTGTACGCACCTGCACAATTTTATATTACTCATCTTTGTGCACTTTATAGCCCACTCATTCATTCAAGGTACTATACGGAACTCTCCTTAAACTTTTACGCAAGTCAGTTTGAGGCAATATTATTATTTGCAAACTGTAAGCAAATGAGTCTGACCAAAGTAGATATATGCTTAACTACTGGTGATACGGTCTTTGCAAATTTAAGCCAACTAAAAACAAAAAAGTGCTATTTGAGTAAATTTTGAATTATTGAAATCTCTGTTCATGTATACCCTTTATGTGTTTTAAAATCTGGATATGACAAAGTGCAAAAAAACCGCCCAGGAGTAAGATACTCAGTCTTCCTATATACTCACTCTAACAAACTCCCCATGTAGACATTTGTGCACTTTTTCACGAGCCCCGTCCCCCATAGCTGCATACGTACTTCATGGATGGTCCCTTACACGATCCAGGGCGTGTGTCATGGCATAAGAACTGTTGGTTTAAAAGTGACGGTATATTTGGCCGCCACTTTAATTACATTTCTGGTAGCTTAAAGGCTATAAGAGAAATTGAACGTATTTTGGTAATTTCTCTGGATTTATACTCTTTTTATCTCAAAGGTTTACCGTGTGGTCTATGCTTCTGAGTCCCCTGTCTGATTTTAGGCACATCTCATAAAAGGCGAAATATTTCCAT
>JAAAKM020002031.1:0-13899 GCA_010016025.2 Alatinidae sp. Z8VKAUB7J3 | reverse complement strand
GAATCTTTTTCCGGGTTGTAACTCAAAACTAGTAGAAATATTATCAGCATCTTGTAGAAAATACTGTGCTGGGTATGCGGTTGTCACCACGTAACCAAGGACGTTCTACCACTGGGTTTAGTAGCGTATAGCAAAAACCACGATGAATAAGTAAAGAAAAATGCAATAACAGGTTACGCTAACTGCATTTGAGCTACCAAGGCGGATTATGCTTAGTAGTGTGCTTACAAAATTTGAAACCTTCGATTTCAAATTGCTAACTATTAACAAACTTGCATTACTTCGTTGATCAAAGCGAGACTTAAGAGTTCCCTATGAATACAGAGCAATCCTTGTTGCTCATTATTACATTACATATACAGCAAGTTCGTAAAAGACCGACCCTTATCTATATCTAAAATAAAGAAAAGGTACTCTAGAACCAAAAGTATTCATACCCAGGGGTGGCGCCACCGAGTGCTAAGGCCTGAAATGTTTTCAAAGGGCTTTTTATTCCAACCGATAGTCGAAACACTTGCATCTGTTTGCACTATGATTTGATAAAGGATTCTATTTTCATTTGTTCTTTCTTGTTTCAATTATTTATTTGTTCTCTTTACCAGGGAAAAAATTGCTTGGCAAAAACATAGAGGGGCTTAAGGCTTTAGTTTTAATACTTTCAAATAATATTCTTTCCTTGTCGTTGATATTGTTTTATCATAGTGTAGTGAGAGGTTAGTGAACACTTATTACAAGCCAGACTTTTTCAAATCTGTTGGAAAGGCACTTTGTTGTTCGGCCATCAATTAGTCGTTGCCGCTTAAGGAACTGCATGTACATAGAATGTAGCTTTTTACAGTAATTTCTTTGGATACTTTCATGGCATACTTGTCAAGCAGCCCTATTTCACTCAGAAAAGGTATTCTTGCCTGTGCACAAGATGTATCAGATTTTAGGAAGAAGGAATTTCCACGTTACAGCAGTTTTTAGGTTCTTTCCTCAGTTTATTACTTTGACATTTAAATTAGAAATTGTTACTTACTCTATGTGTCCAATATGTAATTCTTTTTACATGAAACACTAACTCTGCCATTTCTCCAAAACTGAAGACTATTTGTGTAAAGTAACGATATAGAAGCAAGAGAATTTTGAAATCTTTGCTTGGCCTAGATATGTAAAAGCTGTCAAAAATGACCCTCGTAATTTTCATTGTTTCATAATTTTGCGCTGATGACTCTAAAACAAGTAGGAAAGTGACGTCAGAACTATATAAGTTTTGGTGTGTCCAGCTTAGCTTCATTTATTGATTTTGCCGTGCTCTGAGCGCTGTCCTTTCGTTAATTGCCAATTTTCAAACGTTTGTCCTCGAATGCCTTATTCTAGAAGATTAGGGGAGTTTTTTAACCATAGTCAACTAACAACACGTAGTATTTACAGAATGAACACGTTGCTAGAGTAAAGCGATAATGGCATTGGTCACAGAGCTCGCTTCTCTTTACCACCTTGAGGATTTTGAAACCCCAACAACGACATTTTTGACATAAATCTTTAATTTTTTAAGCAATGTATTACAAAAAATACCCATCAACTTTTCGGAGTCAAAAACACGTCCCAACGTTACCAACGTTTGTAATAAAGGTCCCTATGGCATCGCCCAGAACCTAAAGAAGTATGTGGCGCTCAAACAAAGTGACACGTTATAAAGAGTTTGTTTGTGCGCCAATTGAGTTGACCTCGTTTAAATATTAGAAAGAAAACAAAGTCAATTACATGACTATTTATATACAGATACTCAGAGATGGTTTATCACTAACATTTACCTCCGGCACGAGTACATGCTGTTGCATATTTCTTGGTTCCAGTCCATACAAATTATATAGACAGACAGCAGATACGCAAGGCAGTCGAACGCATTTTACACTTGGCACCATAGCCTTGTTTTAATCAAGTGCACAGTGAGCCAAAGATATTGCTCAAGGAAAGTGTAAGAGGATGACGACTTGAAGCTGTATAGCTTGCCATTCTTGTATTCTGAGCCAGCAGCTCTAATCACTTGGGGGCTGGGAGCCAACAAAAGTGGGGACTTTATACGTCTCTCTCCCCTCAATAAATTGACATTCTTCCATTTTCTTACTGTTGCTATTATTCTTATCCACGATAACGTTAGTTAACCGCCTCTCCCAAATAATATCTGGCTGCTCAGTATTGCTAAATGTGCTACCTTATGTCAAGAATAATAGGCGTTCCTTTCTGGATCTCGATTGAAAACCATGATATGGAATGCAACATGGTTCTGTTAAACTGATAATAAACTGATCTCTGTCTTACTACTACATAATATGGCATTTAGAAATCCTTTAATCAAATTAAGTAGATAAAGTGAATGTATTATTATTTGTGTTGCCTGGGTTGCTAAATAGTATACCGTAGTGCTTCAAAATAGCTACTACCTTGTTTTAAACGCCCCCTCGAATAAATATTGCTTTTAAACTACCCCTCGAACAAGGTGGCAGAAAACTGAAAACTTCGAGGAAGCACGGAACTTAACGGCAAATTTTCCTGTGAGGTAATGAATTTGCATTGTTGTATAATTAAGTGTATTGTACCTACAATGACATAAAAATTCAGGGAGTTCCTATGGGTTCCGCTCCTTAGTGTTAGTAGTTACCTTGAGACGAGGCTTCCGACAGAAACTTTTACCGACGCTGCGCATGCCTAATTCTTTGATTTATAACTTATACAGCTTGAGGTTGCGCTTCCCTTGACTTGATCTTGCTTCGAGGGAACGGCGTACCTATGTTCCCCGGTTTTCTGCCACCCTCCCCTCAAATAAACGTCCCTTATAAACTAACACTCGAACAAACGTCCCCTGTAAACTAACCCTCGAACAAACGTCTCTTGTATACCATACCTCGTCCGTTGTAAATGCCCGACAACTTAATAAACACCCGTAGCGTTAGCTGTAAGCATAAAAGTATCGTTATTGATATTTAGTATCAACTAAGGCGGTTAAGAATTATCTTGACGAATAAAAACTCTTTATTACCTGTACTACTGAAGCCAAGGGAACTACAATGATATCCCATTTTTCCTCTAATAAACGTGCAAAAATTCTTCATGACAAACTATAAAAGCCGCAAAAGCAGAATTTATTGATGGAAAACGCCTAAAACTCGTATAAACTATTTGTAATTTTTTTCTGGCTTGTTTTCCAACAAATGGCACTATTCAATGTAAGGCGTTTATTGAGGGCGTGGTTTACTACAAATGTTCAGCTAGAAGTCCGGCGTTCAACAAAAGGCTTCCTTTATTGGAGGAAGTACGGTACTGTCAAATAGGGTCAAGTCAACGAGAAATTTAAACAGCTACGCACTTTTGGAACGAAACAAAAGCAGAGAAAATAATCCAAGTACAAATAGGAAACAGCTTTATCAATAGAGTGTTTTGACACAAAAATTTCATGAAGAGAACATTCGCTAAAAATCACGTCACTGAAATCTGGAGGCCTCTTAGGAAAAGAGGTAATGAAACAAGATATGTATGCATTCTTCAGAGAAGAGATTTTGCATAGAAGTATGTTATCATGAATGAAAATGATTATCATTCTATCTACATAGCTGTTTGAAGGATAAATTGATGGAATTTGCAATTTTATGACTTTCACTTTAACTATGTCTGTCACATGAAATGATAGACATTTTAAATACTATTTGGATAAGTACACCAACAAACTAGAGGGAGAACGCCAAGAAGGAAACTACAATTATCACAGTATTTGACAGTATATCATAATTGTAGTTTCCTTCTTGGCGTTCTCCCTATACATGAAATGGTATTTTGATAAATAAAGAAGAGATCAGATATGCTGCTAAGATGCGTCTTTAAAGTGTTAGGGGATTTGAAAGATGTAAAAAAGCCCTGCTTTTCCTGAGGCTATTTTTAGGGTTCATCTACCAAGTTACAAAACAGATACAATTAAAGTATGTAAACAGGAGAGGAAAGCTTTAAATATGCTTCGAAAGGTAGTAATAGAGTCTCTGTGGCTCATGATTTCAGTCTGCTAGAAAGTAGTATCTGTAAATTTAGTAATTAAGAACCCTAATGAATGTTCTGCTCTTGATACTGATTGTCTAATAAGCCCTTTACCTACAGTAAGCGAAGTATCATCGACAGATAGACAGGCGGAATGGGGCACCTAGCTCAGTTGGTAGAGGAAACGCCATGATAGCATGGGTCACGGGTTCGAACCCCGGTTGCGACAAATTTTTTACTTCTCTGGTATTTTTTCAAAATTTTTAAATTTGCAAACCTTTTGCCAAGTATTTGAATTCGTTGTCTATGTTCCACTGTAAGACATTTTGAACCCTTAGCCTTCGCTCTGCCGACCATTATGGTTTCCGTAATTCCTGGTCTACTGCCGATATTATTGTCGAATACATGATGCTTCCTTGTAAGCAAGGCTACTGTCCTTAATACTTTGAAGGCTTTGATAACGTTTAGCACTCTGGTTTTATAGTTAAGCGCTAGGTATATGTTTGAAGGGATAAAATCCTATACATATTACATACATACAACTTTTCCTGCTGTCTGTGTATTGGCATAGTACTGCATGACCACCCATTTACTTTTCTTCGCAAAAGATGGTGTTCCGCAGGAATCTGTCTTAGGTCCATCTTTATTTCTTCTATTTACAGATGGTTTTACTCTTAGAAGTAAATATTCTTGGCAAGGACACAATCGTGCATTCTTGCCTGGATAAATTACATAGTGAAAGTTAAATTGCGAAAACGTCAGGAGGATGATCTTCGCGCCTTCACTGATTGGAAAAAGAAAAAGCTAGTTACTTTTTCAATGAGCAGAAAACAAAACTTCTTTCTATTAACTGTCACCTAATATCCGTTCTTTCATCTGCCACTATAAGCCTCTCTGGCTCTATTCCCTCGGGGTCTTTAATGGAATTTTTATGTTGAAGCTATTGCCATATCAGCTTTCCTAAAAGCTGTGTCTTTCTATCTGACGCAAAAATACTCTTCTTACAGGAGAGTATTCTATACCTTAACAACCTTCAATCCGATCATCTATGGAATTAGATGTCGAATTTTTAGCATTGTGGCCCCAAACCTTCTAAAACCTTTGAAATCCTTTCACATTGTAAAGAGATGTCATCTCTGACCCTTTTCTTCAAGTATTTTCATGAGCAGCCAGGAGATCTCTTTTCTGGTACCACACTTCAAGTTAGCCTGCTTTCAGATTATCCCAGCTGAAGTTAGCCTGTGTGCAGACTATCCCAGCTAAAGTACTACGTCAGTTGTTTCTGTCTGCACGCAGGCTAACGTCAAGCCTGTTCATCGTGTCACTTGTTCATCAAAGAAGCTTCATCTATTCACGGTCGACATTCCTAAGCATAGGACCTTCTTTTACGCCATGAGAATAATACTTAAGAGCATATAAAGGATACTTAAGAATAGTACTAGAATGTCAAACAAATTTCAAATCCCGGGGAGACTCTTCATTTTGCAATTAAATGTGCCCCCTTCTCCCTAGCAGTGACCAACGCAAAAAAAGCGTGAGCAAGAGAAGTTTAGAATAGATGAGTAGCCTCTTTTCAAAGCTTGATGATGTAAGCATTGCAATACCACAAAAAAAGGAAAGAAATTTCCATTAAAACAATAGGATTTCTAAGGAATTTTTGTTAGTAAATAAGATAACAGGCAAATTTGCACGAGATTTTTGAAGAGCGCTTTACAACTTATCATCACCGCTCACCAATTAAACATTTGACGGTCATTTGCAATGCTGTCTCACAACATTCTGATTACTCTCTTCCATCCTTAAACCACCACTCTTTAACTTCAAGTCCTCATTTCTCGCTCAAGCTCAGAAAATTTGACAAGTGGTCCTGCTAGAGACAAGTTTGAGTGTAAAGAACGTGTTACCTCCGTCTTATTGTCAGTAATCAACACTTAATCTTTGTTAACTAGCAAAACAATTGTAGACGATGACCGTGCTTTCTTCGTATGCCAAAGACAAATAATTGTGCGAAGGAAACAGCTAAACTCAACTCTTCCAATGTACACATTTTCTAAGCTGGTTTTCAAAACAAACAGAAAGCGAATCCGAAGAGCATATTCGTAAAGAATCGGACTGTACTGCTAACAGACGATTAGTTTAGTATTGAACTTTCAAACATGTTTTCATTGGAATAATGTTTAATGCTAGCACATTTAAGAGTTTCTTTCCAATATTTTCAGTTGAGATTTATTTAGATTTGTTTAGGAACATGTTTTCCTTCGGAAGAGTAGCTGAAGACTGTTTAGAGAGGACAAATAAATGTGTGTACAAATGCATTCAAAGGGAGGCTAAAGCCAGTTTCTGCTCTTTCCCTCAATAATCTCTGTGTTCCAAAAGTTAATCTAGTCTATCTGAAGGTATCTATGCAAAACTTTAGCTCAGTAAACGTCTCTTTGTTAGTCTTAAGTCCCACGTCTTAACAGGGCCGTCGCTTGGATATAGGTCTATGATGCTTTGAGTTGTACAGAGCAATTATATATGTCATAGCCCTAAACAATGTTAATTGGAGTTCCTTGAGGCAAATAGGCCCCTATAGTCCTTTACTGCTTGATGATATTATCACAGGGTTCGTTCATGTCGAGTCAGAACGTTAAGCAAAGGGCAAGCTGCTGAGGAGGCTGGTACCACGAGGAAAGCACGAGTTGCTAACTAGGAAATGATTGTGCTTACCTTCTCCTCTATCTGTCTTTTATCGAGGTTTCCTTTATAGTATTGCTATTAATTTATTCTTAATGGAGTTGAATGAAAGACTTTTTAAACTTATGTCTCTTACCTAAGGGTACGTGTACGACCTGGGGGTAAAAAGCATTTAAATAGGGAATATCACGTATGGTGTCAACTTCAATGCTTTATAGGTCTATTACTTACATTTCGATAGTGAATAAATAAATAATCGTAATCTCAACCAAAACACTACAGAGACGCAAAAGACCGTCGGTAACTTTTCTGGTTTTAGGTGTACAGTGTAAGTACTGTTGTACAGTTCATCGTCGATTATCCGAATATCAATTATCCGGAATTCGATTATCCGGACGTTGTAAGAATTTAAATGTTTGCTTGTGCGTCAACAAATTTAGGAAGATTGGTGAGGAGCAGTGCTTTATATTGTCAAATCCGCTATTCAACCAATGCTTTCAATCATACATCCATCACATTCAAAGCCAAACAGCAGTTGACACGAGTGCTGAGTTTAAATCCTCCTTCATTCATAGCCGTATCACGCAATATTTCAATGCTTAACTTGGGCTCCTGTTCTTTAATACTTCATCTGTAAACTAACAAGCCCATGTTGCAATGCTGACCATCCGCATTTCAAACTCTAAGCATTGTCATCCTGGAGAGTATAGGGGCCTTGAGTCAATGGTAGGATTGCGGTGTGTCCTGTTTACTTCGTCCTAGATTACGTCCCTCTCGAGGCCCTAACATTCTCCCTCGTGTATATAAGTTATTTTCTGCATTTGTACAACCTTCTAGGGTTTTACTACTTGAAAGAATTCTGACGATCCACGCTGAGTCTATTGTTTATGGCACTGCCAAATCCGCATCATGTACGATGACGGCTAAATTCTTTACAACAATTACACTGAGTATGTGTATCGCCAGGATTTGGGAGGATGGGGGAAGCAAAACAATTATAAATAGCCAGAGGTAGCTGCTTTTCATTAATAAGACCATTATTCAGCCCTTTTTAGAACGCGACGGAAGTATATGACACTGAAAAAGAATTCCTTCCTCTCTGTATCGAGAAGCTTGCAAAATGGTTGTATATAAAAAGTGAGGCTTGTTAATGTTGATAAGTTTATTCTCCACAATCAAGGTTTCAAGGCTAGTATCAATCTTAATTGCCTTTCTAAATGAGAACTTGATGAAGGTGGAATTAGGTGTATTTTGAAGCCTAAAAGTCTAGGGCAGACTGTAAAAATCTCAACATACTGGATTTTGATACTGTAGTTGCAACAAGATGATTATGAGTTACAGCGTCAACCTATTGATTGCGTCAAAAAGCCAAAAAGAATAGAATTCAAAACGATTAAAAGATTCTGTGTAAATAAGATTACAAGATGATATAGCAAATCCTTGGAAGTGCAAGTAGATACACTCGATTTATCAATTTATCAATCAGCGACCCTTCCATATTTCTTTGAAGCTGATCGGAAAGAGGATGTGGTTATGTGATGGTAGTCAGGTTATCAATATTCAGGTTATTAGCTTTGAACATTAGAGAACACTAGAGAAATGGAAAATATGTCACTACAGGGGATTGCACCCGGAGATTACGCTCTACCAACTGAGCTAGGTGACCTCCGATGTTAACTTACTCTATTTCTGTAGTCGCCACGTTAGCTCCCAATCATCCACCGGTGGACATCGACATCCAGCTCAACGCAATTGGATAATTCTGGTTATTTGGATACCGACTGGTGTCATGCTTCCATGCCATGCAAACTGATCTTCAAACTACACCATTCTTCTAATATTTCGTGTAGTAGCCACGTTTTAATGAGTAGCTTGTGTATTACGTAATTATGAGATCCACCATTATTGTTTTCCCCGTTATATGAAATGTGGATTGATTTATGGTTTTGTATAGCTCATTGCAACTTTGTATTTATGGTGACGTTTTGATGCAGCCAGTCAATTACCACGTAGACACTATACATAACTTGTTATCTTTGATTCATTCCGAATTACGCCGCATAAATGGCGATAGTCTGATCAGGTATTAAAAGTATATTCATCAATGATTTTTACTTGAGTCACTCGGCCGTCATATTTACCTGGTGTTCAAATGGCCCTACCCGTAAGCTTGTTTATTCGGTGATGTTTTGTATTGTCAACTGGCAACTACTCGATGAACAACCAGTATTAAGGTGTTTTATAAAGACACAGCCTCAGCTGCTACAACAGTTGACAAAAAAAATTATCAATACGTAAAAAGTACTGAAATCAAGATTTTAGATAGCATATCATCTCATATCGCAGGTCGGCAACCTACATCTGCTAAATTAATTGTGGTATGCTATACTACTCGTCCAGGATTTAAATCATCCTTATACATATCTTAAATACTATCAACAAGATTGAATCGTTATTTATTAGAAATGGTTTTAGAAGCAAGGCTTCGCAATTGGTAACATGCAAAATGTCATTTTAAATTATTTTCAACAACACCTCACTCCGCCAACAGAGATGTGACAGTAGTCAGAAAAATTCTGCAGAGGAAATAAAAACAAGTAGGACACAAATAGTTTCATTTCTTACTCCACTACGTCAATAGATAAGAAATGCGTTGTTGCGTAAAATGTAACGGCCACGGGACTTTACAATCAGAAGAAACTGAATCAGTAAGGAATTATTGGAAGGATCATTCTTTGAAGGGGGAGGGGGGAGGGGGGAGGGGTCTGTTATGATAAAGAGCTTACATTATTGATTCCTTTTGATTTGCCATATAAATTGGTTCCCCAGAGAGTTTGATAGAGTTTTCCCATCATTAACATATCAACGGCGCTCTGTTCCGTAGGCCTAATGACAGCATCATCGGGGTTGCAGGGAAAAATTATCAATTTCTATTTCTATGTTACTTATCAAGCCAGGGAAGCCCAAATTACGTACGTAACCTTTCCATAAAAGCCACTATTTTACTGATTTGGTCTATTTGCGAAGTCGTTGGACAGTAAAACTTAACATTCCAATATAAAGCAGTGAAGTCACAGATATGGATGTTGTAATATGGAATTTGTACTTCAAAGTCACTAAGAACTTAGATGCACGAATCCACTAATATAGAAAGTAATTGCAAATATTGGAGCCGGCTATTAGATACCAGTCCTCTATGCGGACACTGCATCCCGCTCACGAAAAATGAGTGTTAAAGTTTAAGAGATATGATCCTTTCATCTCATCAATATTGCTCTGTACCTTTTAATTGGCTCTTTGTAGATATATGAGTAACATTGAAGTCCTTTCAGGGTAAAATCAAAGAAGCTGACCGAATGGTCTTCATAATGAGGTCTACAAATACTTGGATATGATATCCCCAGGTCGAATTTTGTAAGCTAATTTGTCCGCTAGAGAAAGAGTAGAAATTATCATCAATGTATGTATATTTCAATTCATTCCATTTACTATCGTTTACTTAGTAATAAATATCTAAAATAATCTTTTGCGTAGAAAATACCGAGGCTATGTTCTAGGAGGACATATTAGGCCTATATAAATATAAGGGTAACGTTGAGTTATGAAAAACAGAGTGGCTGAAAAGTTTCGTGCTTCTCGTTCCCTTGGTGTATTCGTTAATTTTTCTCGTTTTTACAACCAAACAAATTTTGTAAATAGCTGTCTCCCTTTGTGGTATGTTAATAATCGCCTTTCAAACTTGTATCTGAAAAGTTTTAGTAAAATGGAATAAGATATTTATGAGGGAATCCACAGAGGATTATGTTTTGAAAACAATTGTCCATTTCTAGCAACCAACACAGTAATCCATTGTCAGAGATACGTTACCGACACAGATCGCAACATCGAAATGACATCTGCAGTTTCAGAGAGCTAGCTAACCCTAGTTGACAAGAATAGCCACACTTCCTCGGGAAGCCTATAAACCTTTAACTCACGTCAAATATGTTTATTTTTGAGGAATTGTGTCCTGTTACATCTACTATTGTTCTTTGTTTAGACAGCGTGAATTTTGATTGACGTTCTCTTTGGGAGTTAAGTACTTTTGATGAAAAGTTCAGCTCTTCATCAGCCAAGCAAATATCCCTCTCCTAAGAGCATGTCGTGTTGTCTTGACAAATTTTATAACACGGAAGATGCCAAGTTGAAATAAAAACAAGGAAATGTTCTGCATACTGCTGACTTTGAAGTGAAAGAATCATAGTAAAGTTTTCGAGGAACAGTGATATATGACAAGACCGAGGTACGTTTTGTCTCGTGAAATACCCTTGCATTTTTATCTGCTGATACAAAGAGTAAATATTCTGCTCAGCTTTTATTTTGAATTAGCAGGGAGGCGAGAACTCTTTAACCAAAGACATGTAATACAATAGGGCTCGTACCGATGGTATTTCGTGTGCTCGTACATACACAGTGGTAATGATATCTGACGATCAAAATTAGGTGAGAATCCTTCAAATGACTTTCTAACTTGACAAATTGAGTCTATTGTTATCTGCGTGGTTACTGCCAAGGAAAGAGTTTGACAATTTTTGTACTTCAAGTCAGTCATACGCAGCCCTTTAGAACGGTTTAAATTGCAAGTTACTTTATCGACTGAAGGCTCGAAAAAATTCATATACAGGTGAACAGGGCTCTATAACTTTTCGCAGTTGGCAATTTAGAGTGCTTCTTCCATTTGGACGTTGAATGGCAATTCACTTCACGGTAGACGTATTTCATATTTTAAAATATTCTCTCCTATTCAAAGGAAAGTGAAGCTAAAAGCCTACAGTGCTCCATCTAATCTTTCCAAAGCTTGCTATTCAGACTTGACGTCTAATCCGAGTTTGCTGTATTGTTCAATGTTTTGTCAATAATCCAGGAAATCATTATCTGGATAACTAAGGACGTTTTGTTCTCGCGTAAGTAATCCCTTTCAGTAAAGGACGACTATTACCAATTCTCCAAACTGATTAAACAACTGAGCTGGCATGTCAAGAGCTACCTCTATTTCGAAAGGTCGAGACGAGGACCTATCGCGGTTCGCATCGCCCAAAATTGCATAGTAAGTCAAACTAGAGTCATCCCCTTTCTTAAAAATCTCTGCTAGAGCAACCACAAAAAAGCATTTTAAATTTTGCACACCGTTTTTACGATTTAAAACCATAGGACATGAACAAGATCTTAGATAGTGCCCATGCACCCCCTAATTTTCCTTATTGCTAATAAATAATTTCTCGTTGGCTTCAAGGTGAGTTTCAAAGGGTGGTCATATCTGCCCACCCCCTTCCCCAAATAGCAGAGGCACCGTCACAAACCAAAGTGTAGTGTATCAGTTGATGTTTTACGATTACTTTACTTACATTCTCTGTCTGATTTTCCCGTCGTCTTCTCCCATAGTCATGGGATTTGACGGTTTGTGAGAATTTTCTATAAGTCAGCTCAACGCATCTCTGGCCCCAACGTGCATCATATCTTCCTCAACTGCCCCCCCTCCCCCCAGCTCCTCCTTGGCTGTCCAGGTGGTCGCCTTCCATCCACATTTAAGTTCATCCAAGGAGCTCGTCCAAGTCTCTCCTCCTAACGTGCCCAAACCATCGAAGTCTTCTTCTTCTTCTCAGCAACGTCACGAACGACATCACGCCGCATCTGCTTGCTACCTCTTTACTTTTGATCCGGTCTTCCCAAATTACTCCCGCCATGTATCGAAGCATTGATATTTTAGGATAACTATTTTGTTACTTTTTTATGTGTAAACGATTCAAACGGTGCACTGAGGAGTGATCGGTAATGAAATCCACCTACGCCTCCAAATTTGAGCAGCTCAAACTAAGGAAACGAGAGCTTTTTTGGCTGGGACAGATCAAGAAGGGACTGTATGCATCCCTTTGTTTTGCAGTACTATGCTTTTCTACTCAAGAACTTCATTCCTACGTAGGAAAAAGGGAGATGGAATGAAGGTGCCTTTCAGCAGAATAAATCATATAGCAAGGTAAGCCTGTTTACTTCTGTACTGGAGTAAGCAGATGCTTGAGCGTCCCACCTTTGGCATTTTTACTCTTAGCTGCCCCCTAACCGTAACCTTAGTCCAGAATTCGGCCACGCTTGGCGTAGGCCTGGGACTAAGTACAGGTCTAAACTCAACTCGGATAAAAGTGCCAAATACGTGTAATTAGATTATATTCAACAGCAGTGATCAGGGTTCTTGATTATCACTTTCAAACTTAAATAATATATAAATATAATTAAATATTAGTTTATTGTCTTCCATCAGGTGAGGGGGAGGTTGGGAATAAGGAGACAAGATTCCATAATTAATTTTGTAGGGACGTACACCGCCGTGCCCTGCAAAGCGACTGGCCGGATTTGGAACGGTGTTACTAAGTCCAGGACGCCATTTGAGATCGCTTTGTAGGCCCAGAAACGCAAAGGGGATGACCGACTTCTTATCAGAATGATAATAATTGTAATTGTACTGTGCGCCTATTCCTTTGCTTGATTCCAGTTAATATCAGGAAGAATATCATTATTAATATCAGTTTTATTTGTCTGTTAACTCGTCCGTCTGAGCTGTCCAAATAAACGTAAATTAGCTTCAGGCTGTCATGAGATATCGCTACGAGTTTCCGAGGGGACCAGTAAATGACATATTTAAAGGAGACATTAGAATAAATACAAAGCACGTGTTGTCCTAAGATGTAGATCAGAAACAGGAATGTAGAAACCAATGCTAAAACCACGTTACGTCTAATAACATAGGGAGAGGAAGTCCTTGTATCCCTCTGTAGCGTTGTGCGTTTAATGAACGTATTGTTTTAAAAGTGTTGTAGAGTGAGAAGGCGCTGCACTGCGTCCTCCCGGTTTGTTCCCCCAATTTGTCATTTATCGTCCCCATTTGGCCTCCTCCCCCATCTAACTACATCAAGCCCCCCTCCTCCCCCCATCTGAACCAAAATTACTGATTCCTCCTACAGATATACTACATGTAGTGTAGTGTATATATACTGCAATATATATTACAATATATATATATATATATTTATATATGTCTGGCACTGACGAAGGCTCAAAGCCGAAACACAATAAATATTAATTAATTAATTTCCCCATACCCACTTACTGGAGGAGAATTAGCGAAAGATTGACACTAAAATTTTCACCTTGGCTTTTGAGTCTCGATGTCTCAATGGT
>JAAAKM020002029.1:0-13899 GCA_010016025.2 Alatinidae sp. Z8VKAUB7J3 | reverse complement strand
TTAAGTGATACGCCGTACGATATAACATCGTAACAATAAGTCTTGACATTTGTTGATAACATTTCATAATGGTCTAATCAGGTTGTGACAATGTTGGTGAAAAGTGAAATTAAAATTTTTGTCAGCCATTTCATACGCAATTAGAATCTTTATAAGTCCATGTCTTTAACATTATAATATTAGACGGAATAAAACCCTGTACAAATACTGTCGAAGAAACAGATCACACTGCAAACATCTGCCTCTGCACATGCAGTGTTAATTTACTGTCACCCGTAACTTTTGTTTTCAATTCTTAAGCTATTTGTAAACAGTCTGTAGGAATACCAAATAATCTCACAAACATATGTAACTAATTGCCTGGAGACCAAATCAACTGTAACAAAAACTGTGGCTCGCTGAAATATGATTCTAACTAAAGCACAAAGCCTGAAAAGACATCAAACAAAGCTGGGTTATCAACACTTTATCCGAAGTTATAATTACCCTGTCACAAGGAAGGAGGGGCCTCGTAAGTTCTTCTTATATCTCTTTGAGACTACATCGATTGAATGTCCCTTCTCCTGTGCTCCCATCCCTCAATATAGCGCCGACAGAATTCTATACAAGCGTCCCTTTACTCGATTTTAAGAAATGCGTACTCCACATCTCTGAAACTTGCTGTACCTCCTTTAAAACCGCTGTTTCAAAAAAGCTTAAGCAAAGCTATGTGTTATCCAATAATACGTTAAAAAACTACTTCCCTTCTGCTTCAAGTGCACAGACGCTGCGTCTTTGTAACATTCTGCACTCCAGCTTATAAATTCCATTTGATTACAACTAGTGCATGACTTTTCCTTGCCACTAGAACAAACAATCCTTCCTTGGCAAAATTGCGTCTCTGAAGTTCCTGTACATCAGACGATTTTTTGCTAACAGGGTAGTCATACTTTATCACCTGAATATTACGTTAGTTTTCAATGTGTGACACATCTGTTCCTTGTAGCGTTAAGAGTAATATTGCAGAAAGAGGTAGCCAGGTGCACGATGCATTTTTCAGAATATTAGAATGACTTCATAACAATTTACAAATTGGTGCATGCTATACACCAATAAAAAATGTGTATTTAAAACATAATGGAGTTAGTCAAGAACGTCAAATAAGCGACAAGCTATCACTAAACAGAGTTGTGACTGGTGCCAAAGACAAGGGGATCAACCATTTGATACACCTTGTAACTGATACAATTGGAACGATTCTCAGGAAACCATGGCTTGCAAACCAAGAGACAACTGACAATTTTAAAATACGACTGGTGCTTCTATTCCCATAGCTTGAAAATTATCAATACTGCAAAAGCAGAATATGTCGACAAGGTGAAAATGAAGCATTGTCACTTCTCAACTGTGCAAGACAAGTACTGTTCATTGAATTAATCAAGCCCAACAAACTTTGCCAATTTACCATAACACATCTGATCAAAGCAGCTGTGTATTTTGATTGAATTTGGGACAATTAGCATAGAAATAATGTTTGGTGATATTCACGGAAATTTACAAAAGTATTGATTAGGTCATGAGGATATTATTTTTAAAGTTATAACATATACCTGATGACAGGAATTACTTGTTTATACATCTTGCTGACCAATAACGACAACAAATATTATGAGACTAGAATTGCCAAAAAACGGGGCATACCTTTAGAATATCGCTAGTCTTGTAACCATAACATATCTTTTAGATACGCTTCACTTCACACATGGCACACACTGCCACTTTTGGATATAAGGCTACTTTGTAAGGCCACGAAAGGAAAAAAGACGGATCAGGGGTAGCCTACAAAGCTGACAGGAAAGTGACTATTGCTAGTGCACATGAAGAAGAAGAAGAAGGAGAAGAAGAAGAAGAAGAAGAAGAAGAAGAAGAAGAAGAAGAAGAAGAAGAAGAAGACGAAGGAGAAGAAGAAGGAGAAGAAGAAGAAGAAGAAGAAGAAGAAGAAGAAAAAGAAGACGACGAAGGAGAAGAAGAAGGAGAAGTAGAAGGAGAAGAAGAAGAAGAAGACGAAGAAAAAACGTACGCAAAAGAAAGAAAAAGAAAAAAGCAAAAGCGTAAAGACAAATCACGCTGCAAAACCTTGCAGAGAAATCATACGGAAAAATTATGCAGCAAAATCATACAGTAAAGTCATGCAGCAAAATCATGTGGCAAAATTATGCAGCAATATCATACGGCAAAATCATGCAGCAAATCATGCAGCAAAACGATGCAACAAAGCCATGCTACAAAATGATGCAATGATTCCCAATTCTCATATGTCGTCTTTTGAAAAGAGGAAGGGGGTAAGCTCAGTAAGTTGGTAAGATCAATTCTTTTATCAGGCCGAAGCGGCCGGAAGCACTGTGGGAAATTACTAAGATACTAAGATAATTAGCCTATCTTCTTGTTTAAATGTATAACTGTTCACTTATACTACGCTTCTGTGTACAGGATCATTGCCGTGCTAAGCATTTAACATGTGGCCTAAATCCAACAGAGTTTACAAGAACCTGCAAGTCGTATTTATAAAGACAATCGATTTTTTGCATGTTGATATTGTTTACTTTATTTAAATCAAATGCTGGTGTCGGTACCGATTATCAACACTGAAAAAAAAATTTTGTATTTAAATTGGGCCTTTTCGGTTAACCAATACAGCCGTAGCGTACGCTGATTGGTCTAAAACACAAACCATCCACGCTGTCCCAACTCTGATTGGCTCTTGAAAATCATAGTCAGGTATCATGTCCCGTTTGTTCTATTTCGACTATTTCTAACGATTTGTGCTCTGAGGAGTGTTAGACGAACAAAGTTTCAGGTGAAAAACCATTTTCCTTTTTCATGCAGTCTTCAAACCATTTCATAATGCCATGAAAACACAGAAAATTGTTATCCAGTACGTACTTTGCCACTGAATCTTAAAAGGTGGTAACATTGATAGAAGCTGACACGAATTTATCTTATCCATGTTCCACTTTACTTTATATAGATGCTGCGAGCATTTTGTCAAGAGTGTTAATTCTTTTTAAAAAAACTTTCACCCTAAATACGTTGGACGCTACGATACGGTTTGGAGTTACTTTTCTTGATTGCTGATGCTGAAACGCACATTATGATCACAGGGAACCTAATTCCTACACTAAAAACATGGACTTTTCTTTCTGGGGGGAGGGGGGCATTGATAACGAAGTGAAGTCAGCAAATCCGACTTAGAACTGATTAGATCTCTCTTTCCAGACTTCACTGGGATTATGTGCAACAGCTTCAATCATTGTGGTGGCTCTATTTATCCATTTCCTTGCTCATACATTTACTTGTTGGTTCCCTTACGTATT
Organism: Alatinidae sp. Z8VKAUB7J3; assembly: GCA_010016025.2. Taxonomy (NCBI): domain Eukaryota; kingdom Metazoa; phylum Cnidaria; class Cubozoa; order Carybdeida; family Alatinidae; species Alatinidae sp. Z8VKAUB7J3. Next base: position 10,546 of record JAAAKM020002029.1, on the reverse strand, counting down.
CATTTAACAGTTACTTCCAAATTACTTAGACACCTGACGTTAGGGAAATAATTGTATCCTTTTCTTCATTTCTTTATTTCACCCTTCCTTTCCCATTCCTTCCTTTTTCTTTTTTCTTTTTTCTTTCTTTCTTTCCTTCTTTTTTCTTTCTTCTTTTCCTGCTTTCTATCTTTCTTGTTTCTTTCCTTTCTCTATTCAGACATTTACTCCGTCTCTTACATATTCGATTATTCATTTATTTCCTTATTATTATGAAAATTCGTTTTAGGAAACTAAATATCAACTTCCTTTCTTCATTATCTCATGTCATTCTTCATTTATTCATTTTTTACAGTACTTTGACATCTGACGTTAGGGAAAGCAATAGGAGATGTTACGTAAACCTACCTTGCCGCAGAAGTACCCCGTCATGTACACAAATAACTCGTGACAAATTTCGTGTTGGTTGTGGCATTGACAGCGGGATCCACAATCTGCCTTCCTTCTATACTCACAATGCTAACAATGCTGTAAATCAACAATGGCTAATGACATCATAAGATGCATTTATTTATCTGTTTTACAAGTTCCTTTGGCAACAGCAATTCAAAGTAATCAACTTAAAATCAATAGCGAGACACATTGGTCATTGCTAGAATACCTATACGACCTGCCAATGCCATAAGCATCAATTAAAGCAAATCATGTAAAATCAATCGTGTTTGGGTGTCCAACGCTCAGGTTTTAAGCTTTTCTGTTTATGTTGAGGGTTGCTGACTTCACCTCACGCAACATCGATAAGAAGTTCATTTAGAAAGAGGACATACAAGATTAAGTATAATTCTTAGTGCTGTGTAACTCCAAACAAGCTCTAGCAATAACCCTTATCCTCCGTAAGAGATGGGGATTTATTTAATAGTTCGTAAGGAACCAAAATGCTCATCTCTTTGCCTTCACATCGACAAAACTTCAACAGCAATGAATGGTCAACAGAGCCGTGTAAGGTTCGCCAGAGAGTTCCTTTGGCACTTCAATTCTCTTGTGTTTCAAGTTGAAAGTGGATTCGTTCTTGTGCCACAAGACATGTACCTCTTAGAGCCAAAAGAACGAGTGACATGAGACTAAAGGCACTTCGAGTTTGGGCCTGCGGAAGGAAACCATTGGAGAGGGAATTGCACTCCAACTACTTTCTTACAAAAAGCTAAAAAGTACAGCTACTCCCACGTCTATGGGATTAGAGTACCGAAATCAACCTAAGGCTCTGTAATGGAAAAACAGTTAGCGTCCTAACTGGAGACATCGGACTACACCTATCCCTTTAACAAAAAATCCAGTATCTACGTCTAGGCGATCCCTACATGTCGTGTGACCTCTCCTGGCATTTTAAAAAACGTCTGGCTCAACTATTACCTGACCGGCACCTCACACTATTGACTGAAATGCATATTGAATATAAACCCACCCACTCTTTATCAATTTTATGCTGCCAAACAAAGATAGCATTTACGGCAAAAATCTACTGTGACCACAGCATACAACGACAAATTCATTCTTTTGCCCAGCCAACACAACAACCATAAACAGACCTTAGTGAGGCTTACCCTCTTGATGGCGAACCTTATGAATATTACATGAAATTTGAGCAGTTTACTTGGTAACCGGACATGCTGAAGTTATTTTCTTGAAATTGCTGGTACAGATGTCACCTGTGATCTAAGTTGTTGAACAATTAGTATTACTATTGGCAAACAAATAAATAACTTATAGTCGAGAACGTCTTCCTTTTTGTCCGTACGAGATAATTAAACCCATCAAACTTCATCAAAAAGACCCAAGTAATTGAAAATGTAAAATTAAGTATGGGCTTCTGTATAACAGCATCTGGTCAGGCAAACTCTTTCTGGAGCTTGTCTTTCCGTAGCCAGTAGCCGATAGCTGACTTTCCTTCTTGAAGCAGTTATGGCATTGGACTGAAGATTCAAAACAGTTGGCTCAGATCCCCGTCGGGTTGTTTCATTCATGATATGCATGGGCCGGAATTTACGTGGTAAAAAAAGGCAAAAATATGTATTTATTATTGCCCAAATATGTGGTTTTATGTGCTAAAAATATGTATTTATGTGCTAAAATTTGACAAGAATTTGCTAACATAATACATTTTTATTTGCAAATTAATTTATAACCATAGTTGAGTATACGAAACGTCAAGAAAGAAAAGACAGGCCAGAGTCAATTTAGGAACAATTAACAGTCTCCATTGCAGTGCACAACACTGTACTTCCGCAGATTCTCCGGGGTGAATCCTTCCTTGTTTTTTCTCAAGAGGTTTTTGTACCGGGAAAAGGACGGTTCGACTTCTACGGAAGTCACCGACGCGAACCGATATGCTGCAAGTGCAGTGGGCGAATAGTTCTCCAAGCTGAAGGCAGCCGGCTCGAAGTTTTCGGGAACTGGGCATGCTGGCGTTATTGATTGAAGCATCGGGATCAGTTGCTTCAAGCCTTTATTCCGTTCCACAATCGCCGAAAACTTCAAAGATAGGGCAAAGTCATCTGCCATTTTTTCCCGCACGTTCAGAAAGATGTGCAAGGCCTCAACACCTCTTACACTCCGGCCCTACGGCTTGTCAATCGCCGCCGGCAAAAATTCGAAGTTAGATTTGATGTAGGCTAGTAGCGGATTATGAAATGAAGACCTGATGATTGATGAAAGACATGCGGCGGAACTTTCAGTTGAAACCGACAAACAACCAGAAATATTGTTCAAACTTTACTCCTTATGCGGCAATATGTGTTTCATGTTAATTTCACCAAAATACTAGGTACTTTTATAAAGTTATTTCCTGAAAACATTTAAATATTTTCTGAAAATATGTATTTATGTGCTAAAAACAAAAAATATGTATTTATGTGCTGAAAACGAAAGATATGTAAAAATATGTGTTTATAACTTCATTCTGGGAGGTCCCCTACTTGTAAAAACATGATTTTCGTGTATTTTGAACAACATGGAGTCTCGGGAAAGAATATGTGCTTCATGTAAAATCCGGCCCCTGATGATATGTTAGGGTTATTGTTCAGAACGATAACAAAAAGACCCTACGCATAAGTAGTTAAGATGTACGATCTACCATCAGCTTCTGCATAACAGCATCTGGTCAGGCGAACTTTTTCTGGAGCTTGTCTTTCCGTAGCCAGTAGCTGGGCCACTATGGTAGAGCGGTTACAGCATTGGACTCATGTCTCAAAGGTCATGGATTCGGATCGTTTCAGCTCTTACTAAGTTAGGGCCACGATTCGTAACGATTATAAAAGACCCTACGCAAAAGTAACTAAAAGTGGAAGATTAAGCATGGTACCTTCTGCTCACCCTGACTCTTTCTGAAGTTTGCCTTTCCACTACCGATAGCTGATCTTCCTTTTTGGAGCAGTTATGGCATTGGACTGAAGGTTCAAAGGAAGTTGGTTCAGATCTCCGTCGGGCTGTTCGACTCATGATATGTTAGGATTACTGTTCAGAACGATTAAAAAAAGACCCTACGCATAAGTAGTTAAGATGTACCGTCCACAACCGGGGCCTAAATAACAGTATCTGGTCAGGCGAACTCTTTCTAAAGCTTGCCTTTGCATAGGCAGTAGCTAAGCCATCATGGTACAGCGCTTGCAGCATGGGACTCATGTCTCAAAGGTCGTGGGTTCGAACGCCGGTCGGGTCATCGAACTTATGATAAGTTCCAGTTCCAGTTCAGACCCTACGCATAAGTAGTTAAGACGTACGATCTACCATCGGTTCCTGTATAACAGTATCTGGCCAGGCAACCACTTCCTGAAGCTTGCCTTTCCATAGGCAGTAGCTGAGCCAACATGTTAGAGCGGTTGCAGCATTTCACTCATGACTAAAATGTCGTGAGTTCGGACGCCAGTCGGGTCGTTGAAGTTATGTTAAGTTAGAGTAAGTTAGCTCCCGAGTAATTAAAAATGGACGATCGAGAACGGGTTTCTGCATGACAGTTTTTGATGTGGCAAACTCTGTGTGTGAGACACAAAACATGGCATGATAATCTACAACATAAATAGCGCCAAAAAGAACTAGTACTTAATCCTTTCAGATGTTGTAGTTATAGAAACTTTATAGCGATTGTCAGAACTCAGATGCGTTTGATTCTCAAAGGAAATAAACTACTGAACACAACCTTCAATTGGCAACAAAGTATATTCTCAAAGGACCGATTATTGCGTAAATACCGTTTAAGTTGTCTACAAACTACTAATTTTCTGACTCCGTTTTGTTTCCTGATATTGTCTTGATGGTGTTTGTTAAACAGTAATACCGAACTGGTTAATCGGATAACTGATCAACCGAGTAACTGATCAACCGAGTAACTGATGAACTGAGTAACTGATACATCGAGTCACTGAATAATTGTGTAACCGATTAATCGCGTAACCGATTAATCGTGTAACTAAATAATCGTGTAATTGATTAATCGAACATGTTGCAGGGTTAAGAAAAGATTGCAAAAACAAGCTATTGACAGGAAGAGGTCCAGCTTCATTTCAAGTTTCAAACAATAGGCAGAGGAAGTAGCGCTAGAACAAAAAACGGCTACAGAAGGGTATAGAAGAGTTATCTGTTGATATACTAACGTACATTTAAAGTATCATAATTTCAAAATGCGTGTGGCACATAGAGTTATAAAATGATATCTTTTGGCAGCAATGTGCCTTCTCTTTTTGGATACATGCTCTACGTAGAGTTACAAAGCAGACGTCACAATAGGAACCCCTCCCCCCCCCCAATTCTATGTGAACAGAAACCCCATTAAGCACTTCCATTGCCAAAACTTAAATCTTACAAATGATACTGATTTAATCTCATTATGGTGTGCGAGCCAGAAATCGAGAATGTGAGTAAGGAAAACAACTTCATGTTTTTTGAAACTTCAAAAAGAAAATGCAATTAAATGTTAAGTGGAGACCCCAACTGAACACTCAATTCTGCCATGGAATCAATGAGAGCTGAAAAATTAGGTCAGGCTGCGAAAGCGGGGTGGGCATGTCTTGTCCAGCCAGCTATGTGGGTTCAACCCTTGTAAGTGCATTCTATCATACCCAAATAATTTTGGCTACTTCATTTTGGTATAAGTCAGCATTTCTACATGTAGCGACTGCCACAGTCTTCTTGCTAGGTTGTAAATGGCAGCCAAGCACTATTCGATTGTATTCATGCTTGGTAATTGATTGTTTGTGCAACAATAATTTGCACTATCAACAACATCTTGTTACTGAAATCCCCAAATTTTAATAGCAAGTTATTATAATATATTTTAAAGTAATCTGATGGGTTATCTTAGGTTTGACTGAGAATATGCTAAAGCTGCTGGTGAAACATTGAACCTAAACCTAGGGAACTGCAGTTAAGCGCAGAACTTTCCAACTTTAGGTATTAACAGCCTTACTATGAAATGAATAATATCTGGAAATCTAATCTACCAGAGCAATTGAAAAGAAACTTTTCAGAGCTACTGTTGAATCAGTACTGGTATATGGCTCAATTTCCTGGACCCTGACATCTGTACTTGAGAAAAAGATTGATGGTGCATTTACAAGAATACTAAGAGCCGCCTTAAACAAATCATGGACTGATCACCTCACCAATGCTGAACTTTATGGCAATATACCGCATGTAACTACCACCATTTGTGAATAAAGACTACGCTTTGCAGGTCACTGCTGGCCCAGTAAAAATGAAATCTGCTCTGAGGTTTTACATCTGGGAACCACTACATGGTAGATGATCCCCTGGTAGACAAAAGACGACATACATTGACCAACTTTTATCTGATACTGAGTATACCAAAGAAGATCTCCCTAACACGATGGATGATAGAGAAGGATGGAGAGAATGTGACATTGCAAGCTGAGCTAGCTCGACCTAATAGATAGATAGACGGAAAACTCTATTCCATGCCATCAAATCAAATGGTAGTGCACAGAAAACTAAGAATTGTACCAAGCAATAGGAAATAAAGCTAGCTGTTTTAATGTTCCTGGTTTTCGAAGGAGACTTCATACGTTTGCAGTTAAATATGGTACTAATCCCAGTAAGCCATCATTTACTTATCCATGGAAACCAATTCTATAAAGTAATTATCCAATTCTAGAAAAGACAACACACTGTGGGCTGCTTTGTTTTTCCTTGCATAAAGAAAAATTTAATCCCTATTGAATGAACTTCCTCCAACAGAAATCCACAAAAACAAGTTTTAAACAAATATGATAGCTTCAAGGTCCTAAACATTTAGACAATGGTTGTCAATGTAGACCATTCTCCTGTGCACAGTGGTAGCCTTCAACTGACCCTTGGTGTGACATGGGATCTGAATATGTTAATGTTGTACTTGTAGCTCACAATCCAGTGTCTCATGAGTGCCTTCAAAACATGGTAGGGTTGCCAACTCTTGATAAACATTATACAGAATACCAGCATAGCAGCAAAAGCCCAGAGGGCTGCTCCTTGGGAGGGACGAAAGGCATAGGAGTCCTCTTTCCCCTCCCAACTAGTGGGGGTAGGGAACACTGTAAGCTAGCGGCCAACACATTTCTGTTCAGACTGGGCACACTAGATGCCCTCTCCTGGCAGCTCACACACAAACTGTTCAGAGAAAGCGTTGGCTTAAAAATGGGCAAAAACATTGCTTATCGTTCCTGCCTGCCACAGGTAAAAACAACTGCAATTTGCATCACACTTTAATCATTTTCACACTCCTTATTGTGTTGATGTTTTTTGAGCAGTGATATCTCTGTTTTCCAAGCCTTTTGATCTAAATAGTAAGACTGTTCTAAACAATGCCATTGGCAATTGCCTTGACTTGGCAGAATTTTCAATCACAATTCTGTGCAGTAAACAAAATCCTTCCAAGCCTTTATACATTTGTAGTCAAACATGGTACTAATAACAGTAAACCATAATTTGCCTATCCAAGGAAACCAATTCTAAAAATTTATAAGCCAATTTTAGAAAGACAAGGTAAACAAAATTTTGATCACATCTTGAAAAAAAGAAAGCTAATCGTGATTTGTGATCCATTAATTTGACAATAGGTGTTACGACCTACCTACAGATGATGGTGCGGGGCTACTCATCCTCTTTTGAAAGAATGTAGCTGCTTTACCATCATTGATCTGTGCAAAGTGTGGCAGTTGTGGTACAATGCACTTACAGATAATGGTGCGGGACTACTTATCCTCCTTTGAAAGAATGTAGCTACTTTACCATCATTGATCTATGCAAAGGGTAGCCATTGTGGTACGGTCTACCTACAGATAATGGTGCGGGACTACTTATCCTCCTTTGAAAGAATGTAGTTACTTTACCATTATTGATCTATGCAAAGTGTAGCAGTTGTGGTACAATCTACCTACAGATAATGGGGAAGGGCTACCAATCATTGTTACAAAGCAGTAGTCAATTTTCTATCTTTGGTCTCAGTGAAGTGTAACAGTTTATTAAGCACACCAACGCCTACTCTTGGATTTCATTGATGTCTAAAATATAGTCTGAATGGTATCAAATTATATTTTATAAATATCTGCTACACTATTATTAAAAACATAAAGGAACAGTGGTTTACTTAACTGTTCTCTCTTGAATATTGGGTACAACAAAAACTCTTTCTGGACCCAGTGCAATTGAACTTATATGCTGTTATAATAACAAACAATTCCAGAATTTAAAAGACCATATTTAACCCTTTTACATCAAAGCAATCCATTCTTCCAGGTCATTAAGAATGTCACAGAGTACTCTTTATCTCTGCAGCCATTCAGTTAAAGCTGGCACAGATTGGGGTAAGAAGTAGAGTTATGGTTGGTGATTCCTTTGTTACAAAGCTGTCCATAATGAAAGACAGTTCATGTGAGTGCGACATGTTGGCTTGCCCTTGCTTCATTCAAGTGCATTCCCTTGTAAATACACTTAGTAGCAATAAACAGAGAAGGTTACCAATAGGTTTGCTGTATGCTCTGTTGAATATATGTTAAGTCAATCAATTAATCAAGAAATCAAGAAATCAATCAATAAAGTCAATCAATCAAGATTGTAATAGATAAACAATGGGGCATTCTGGAAGTTATTGCATCATGAAGGTGATCCCTTTACTGGGATGACAACATAGAAGGATAGAGTTAGTAGTGTGATTGTAAGTAATATACAATGACCCTCCAATTCCGTAATTCAACATAGAGCATGTTATTTGAGAATTGTAAGTCAGACGTCAAGCAGCAAACCCCTAATTGCATCTCTTACAATCCCTAGCGACTGTGACCTTCAGGATGAACAACATTGACCTGTGTGAGCGCTATTGTTATGCAACAAAGCCGATTACCATACAACACAAAGTTACCAACATCACAAGCTGTTGTGTGCACCTCTGGTTTCAACTGTGACTCCAAAGGTGTCACACAATCTAATCCAGTTTTCTGTTTTGAAGTCTTCTTTGAAGCCAATTGCTATATAACACAAAGTTGCCAACATCACAAGCTGTTGTGTGCCCCTCTGGTTTCAACTGTGACTCCAAAGGTGTCACACAATGTAATCAGAATCCAGTTTTCTGTTTTGAAGTCCTCTGTGAAGCAATATCTGCATTATGAATGATATTTGCTATTTACCTCTTGTTATCATTTGAACTGTTTTAGCAACTTATGATGCAAGACGTTATACCATGTTAATACAATCCTTTAAGAATAGACCATGTGGTTTTGAAAAGCTCCTATTCCATTGAGTTATTCATTTCAAGACCACATTAACTGTGACGTAAAATCTTACATGCATAAATATTCTGGGGTGATGAGCCATTGTTGATCATACAAACGGGCAGCATTGTTGCCAGGAAACACATAGCTCCTTCCTTTCTTCAGAGGAATTGGAAAGAAATTGAGTTATAGAATTTTAACTAGTATATCTGCAGGTCTCATAAGTGATAACTTTCGCTTCATACTTTGAAGTTCTTTTTGTGTCATGCTTACCAATTTACAGTTACTTTAACGCTGATATCAATACTGCAAGCCACTTCCTGTAAACTATCCCTGATCAAGATTTGGGAATCTTGACATGCAATATATAGCAGTTCAGACTTGGGGCTGCATAAAAGGCAAAACTGGTCACAAATATACGTACTAGGGCACTCACAAGGTATTTTATAAGGTGTAACCAAGGTCATTATCACTTGCCGAGCGTTTCAAGTTTAGTGAAGTATATATAAAGTAACTAAAAAGTGCACTCAATAAACTCAATAAACCCAATAAACCATACTTACATTTCAAGAGGCCTAATCCTCCTGGTCATGCTGAGATATGATGGCAATGCCAAAGGAATTGTGCTCCATTTGCAGGCACCTGTAAAACACACAAAAATCTCTATAAAACTACTCTTGATTGTTAAATAACTGAAGTAATGGTATCAACAATGGACTACAAATTAGCTCAAGGTGTAGTGAATGGGGCATCAATGTAACAGGAGTTGAGAAGCCTAGGTGGAGCACATTGCCATACATTATTCAACCCCTTTAGACATCAAAACTAGGCAAAGTATACCAAAATGCAAATGAGCAAATGATTTAAATTTTCACTCCTTGCAGATGCTTCCTGCTTCCTCCCCCTGGAAGCCCAAAGATTCACTTAGATTTGCTAGAAAGTGTGCCCATCTCAATTACTAATTCAAACATTTAGGTGTTCCTTCCTGGCCTGTAGCTAGGGTTAAATCTTGGGGGGGGGGGGCTAATTAAAGTTTAGCTTGGGAGCTATTCTGAGTTTTAAAGGGGTAGGCAAAATTATTCAAACTTCATAAGGAAAGCCTATAGATATTGAATGTTAATGAGACACTTGAGGGCTATTGGCCTCCTTACTTGGAGGATTATAAGTCTATAAAAATGGCAATGGTAACCAATCAAAATGTGAGTAATTTTAAACAGTAAAGTTGTTAAAAGTTACAGAGGTGCTTTAGGTTAATTTCAAACAAATCATGTATTAATTTAAACATTAATATACATTGCTCAATTCAATTTGGCATCAACATATGTCCAATTTCTAAATGCATGTATTTGTTATATTGTACATCATTATAATATCCAATTGTATTTCAATGTTTTGTTGTCTATTGTATTAGATTACAAAGCAGAAAAAGCAGAGACAAAGAACAATGTCTTAAGCTTTTGTAAAAGAAAATTATTAAGTAAAAAAGCATGATACTTGATACTTGATACATGATACTTAAAAAGACATTGTACATGATTATGAATACAATAGACCTCTTGCTAAATATACCCTGGAGAAAATTGTTATTCAAAATTAAATCTTTCTGTGGCCAAGCTTACCATATATGTATCAGACTGGTCTTGACCACATGATTCAATAATGAATACTAAGAAGTCTCAAATGATCAATCTAACATCAGAAGGGGGCTTGACCAAAATTTGACACAAGCACTAAATGGAGTACGAAGAATAAGATAACTACCTTATTCCTTTCAAATTTCGCCTCCCTACAATTTTCGCTCCCTTTAATTTTCG
>JAAAKM020002028.1:0-11993 GCA_010016025.2 Alatinidae sp. Z8VKAUB7J3 | reverse complement strand
CTACTCACAGTCACCTAGCTAAACCCTCGACTTATGTTTATTTGTTGTTAAAAGTCTTCCAGAAAAACGAACTTGTTACCTAATAGTAATTATATCTTTAAAGCAACAGACATTTGTGGTTATTTCTATCTAAATCTCTGCCCGTAAATCTAGTTACGAGGTATTCCTTTCATACTCTGGGCGACCTCAATTCTCATCACTTTAAATCTAAAACGGCTGTCCACCAAAAATTGGATGAAAACCAAACTACCGATGTAATATGATGCCCAGGTTATTTTTATACCTACATTTCAATTCTTTTCTTTTTCGTAATTAAGCAGACTACAGCTAAATTGTTTTGAAGGGTTTGTAACCACCCATTTATAATCTAGACTCGATATTTCAGGCGCAACATGAATACAAACTGTTCTTCAAAGGAATAGTAGGATGATAAAGTAAAGAAGCTAAGGACGCCTGGCACCCTTAACTTACTTACGGGTTTAACGCTATCGAAACCTATTAACCTAACTAGTTTTCTTCAATTGCTCCTGATAGGTACTACATTTAATGCTTTTGGGTCTAACTTCATATCTTTTCACTGCTCATTACGTAAGTCCAATGCCGTTCAGACTTATCCCTATCCATCTAATAACTCCCTTTAGTGCCAGGGCATGCAGCATCCCTCTTAGCTCCACTTGACTATCATAATTATTATTTGCTTTTAGAGTTTCTTCATTGAGAAAGTGAGCATAGCTGTGAGAACGATAACCTACTTCAGTTAGATGCAAAAACGGATTGCAAATATTGGTTGCTTGCTTGCAAGGTTACTTGTAATCGTTAAATATTTTGTAAGCTCTCAGCAAACCTTCTTTTGTTTACTTTAAAGTGAATTAGCTTTTGTTTTATCTCTGATCTTAGTCCTATTAATTCTGATAATCAAAATCTTTATTCAAATGTGTTTCTAGTAAATGATGCAGCGAATCCCTCTTGAAATAAAACGAAGATTCCATGGTTGAAGCAGTTGTCTGATCAGGGTGCTTGCTCTTTTACTGCTCCATATTATCAACCTTTAAACTTGAAAGTGACCTACCTCTCCGCGTCCTTACTCACCTTGTCACCCTGAATCGAGTGATCATACGTTTTCTCCTCTGTTTACCATCATTGCTACCAATCTTACTGATAGTACTCCCCTTGCATCTTCTCTTAGCATATACACGTAGCTATGTCTTCGTCCTGCGCTGGCAAAGGTATCCATCGTTTGTTTGCCACAGCACCAGCTATTGGGCGCTTGTTTCTAGATGCCAGTAGCAATGTCTGGCTGACTGCAAGGGTTTATGTTGTGGTGGCCAAACTCTGAGTCCCAAAAGCGATTGCAAAACGCAACCTATTCATTAATACACATACATCATTTAAAAGGCTATCTGACAATTTTTTATGCAATAAGAGGCACGTTGACATAGGAACGTTGACATCTTTTTTAAGGCTTTCTAAAATTTTATTAAGACTAGAGGTATGTTTGTCCTTTGCTTTGGAAATTACTGCATTCCCAAGTTTTAATTTTATTGACTTGGTAATTATTGGCCTTGAATGAAAATGAACCACCAAAATCTAGTTATTTTGATGTTAGTCATTAAAAGTATAATGCATCTAGTGGTGGGTAGTTTTAGCAGATTTTAAGTTTTAAAATATGGTAGATTTTAAGGAAACTGCAATTAATTTTACCTTTAGAATGCATGAAGTGTGTATATTTGACTGTTTGATCAAGCAGTTAGGATGCAACCCAGGAGAACAGCTTGTTTAATGACCACGTAGCATATCAGCAAAAGCTTTGATGACTGGATACAATTTAGGATGACTCAGAAACTTTGAAAACTGTTAGTGAAAATCATTTATGAAATAATCGGCTTCTCGTTTATTGATCGACTTACTGTAGAATCAGTAAATAATGCACAATACACAGATTGTGTTGACCTTCATTTTATCTTTTAATTTGCTTCAATGTCACAGATCTGACGTCACAAGTCGTCAATGTCACAAGCATGAAATCTTGGTGCGTACGTTTGCTGCACCGAATGGGTACATTGGTTCAGGAATCGAAAAAGTACACAAGTACTTTTTCATATTAATTTAAGCCGTACTTTACACTGTTAACACTCATACGCTGAGATCGATGATTGTAGTAACGTATGATTGGACAGAGTTCTAGTAGCATTCATTGAGATGCACAATATTTACAAATTTACAAGCTCCCGACGTAAGCTTTCAAAATTTGTACCTTTAGCGGAACAGTAAATTAATTCTACACTAGTGAAGCAATGCTAACACATCTGTAACCCTTTACAATAGCCTTACAAGGAATTGTAATAAAAGGTACCTCTCTGAAAGGCCGACTTTTTATATTTCTATGGTTAATATATTTCTGTATCTACATGAAAATTTTTCGAGTAAATGAAATACAAGAATATTCACTGTTAAGGTATTTCTAAAATGCGTTTGCAAAAACTGTGAGAACACATTTCACCAACTTTGAAAGAATAAAGGCTCAATGAACCATGCCATCTTGACTGAGAACAGGCCCGTATCCACACGGGTATAAGGGACTTGGCTTCCCTATCCCTAAAATATTTCTGTCAAGATTCAGATATGTGGTGTAAGTGTTTCTTAAGCAGTTACAATGACAGTCTCGCTCCCCCAAAAGAAAGTTTCAGAACAGACCCTCTCCACAAGTTTTGACTGGTGACCAAGATATGAGCTATTGATTAAACACGATGTGTATTCCATTCCAGCACAGTCCAGCGGTTGAGGCAGGGAAGGATCTAAATAAAACAATACTTGCAAAGTACCAATGCAAAATTTATTTTCTTGCTTTTGTGGAAGCCAAGCTTTGGAAGAATGGCCTGTTCACAACAAGCAAACTACTGAGAAAATGCTTTTAGAATGGTTGACTCTATAATTCGTTAAATCATTGAAAAGTTTTAGGTACATTGTGCTAATATAAAATCCATCATTTTCCTGAAATATAGTAAACAACTCCATGCAAAAATCTAAGACATCCCTTTTGCCTTCAACTCCTCGTTAATTTCAAGTCCGAAATGTGTCATCTTCAAAATAAATTGAAATGATAAATTTATTTAACTCGGTATGATTAGGTACCATTAGGAATATGGTAGGTACAATACAGAGGCATCTTAACACCCTTATATGTCTCAATATCTCTGAAACAAAGAAACAATTAAACATTTCTTGGGATTTTGCAATGTCAACATCCTTTGTATCATACATACCATTCCAAACACTTGCATTGCAGCGCCAAAGAGCTTTAATAATGTACAATTTCTATACTCTTTCCGTAACATCAGTAGGTTTTACCCAAATATATATCTGCAATGGGTTGGCGTTTCCGTTCTTCCCGTCTTCGTCACAGTTTCTAACGTTTTGTCCTTACGTTATTAAAACTGGATCTTATTCAAAGTATTTCCTGATTTCAGGGTTTCAGAAATACATTGTATACTGTCTAGGACTTTCTACCTTGTTTACTACGTCTGCCCATATTTACAAAGTTCTTAAATTTAGTATGATCCTACAATAGGTCTTGTAGGAGACTGGATGGCCTCTAAGTTGAATCATCCCGGATGTGTAAATAGATGTCGCAGCTGTTTCTTCTTGTTGAAAACAATTCATGATAAACTTAGTCAATGTTCCAACTTGGTCATATGAATGTTAGAGAAATCAAGTGTACAGTTCCAAAAGTAACAGACCATTCAACCTTCACATGATTTTTGCGTGTTGTTCACGTATTATCTTTAGGATCACGCATGAAACTTCGCAGCTTCTTTTCACGCGTTTTAGAGAAAAGTTTGTAAATAAATTGTAAATAAGAAAAGGTCTTTAAACAAAAGCAGAAAAAGTCACTCGAGAATTCAACTAGGAGCATCCTGGTGCAAACAAGAGGGAACGTAGTGGCACTTGGTAGCTATAAAAGTGACTTTTTACTTGTTTAAGGACCAAAATAGCTAGGGTACATTTAACAATATTGTTTGCATTCCATTGCTAAAAACATGTTAAAAGGGACCTGGCAACGGTGTTCTCTGACTTTTATTTCGATCCTTAGTATTTTAATAAGTCCTCTATATGAGTATCTGCTGTCTCAGTTTCTTTATAAAGTACCTCTTCAGGAACTAGCCAGACGTCTTGGAAGTCTCATTAAGGGTACCTTCGAAAAGATATATCGTTAAAATGGTCGGATGGCCACGTTTCGCTTTGCTTCATGGCAAGCTTTGACAATACGATTCGTAGGCACTTTCTCAACTTTCTCTGCAAGACGTCTTGCCGCTTCGACGTTTGGTTTGCGAATGAGTGAGTAACATAACCGTACCTCTCTCGTAATGAAATAAAAGACTTGTCACCATCGTGTCTTGCCTTCCTGAAAGTAGATGCAGACATATTTTACACGTTTTCATGCATTTTTATTTAAAAAGTTGACAGGTCTGAAGCAATACCGCAGGAATGCAATTGAGATTTAACCAATTTGAACATGTGGTGCTGTTCTGTAGACAAGAAAGTTCAATAATTTTGAAGATATCTTTTGCAATGGCAAGCTATAATAGCGAAATAGTTCTCGACAATTTTGAAGAGAAAATAAAACTTTTTCAAAAAATGCAATTCGAAGGTTATCATCCTTGACCAAACACAAGTCTTGACACTTGGAAACACAAAAATCAACTTTGCTTCTGAAGGCTTATAGTGGAAATATGGGAAAGTAAAAGTTATCGCTGGAACTGAAGATCGTTGGTTACAAGAAGGTTTTAGTAACTTACGACTGGATTAGCTCTACTAGGGGCATGAGATTCGGTTGTAATACAAAATACCAATCCCACTTAACACTAGCGGAGCCTGTGATTATCTAATGGTAATATAGAGATGTTAGCAATAGCACTTTAAGGGGAGGAAAATCTAGCAAGTTCATTGTCCCTGCACGGTTAAAGACCCCGCGAAAATTCTTGGAAAGTTTACTATACCAACATAAGGTCTAAAATGTAGATGAGAATAATTTTGAAATAAGCCAATTCTTCATTGGACGGTGATCAATGACCGCAAAGTATAAAATGTGCAGTATTTTGTCACATCTCTTTTCCCTAATATCCAGGGAACTGAGATTTTCCATGGCTCTGAAATCCTAAAACCAGCACTAGCTTTCAATAGATCAGAAGTGACATGTTGAACGAAACTATTATTTACTACTTTTGTCCTACAATGAACACAACGTTTTTTTTAAAACATAAAAAAACACGAATTTGCACAATTTCATGCAGTTTTTATTACAGTTGTGAAGAGCCAGGCCAGTTCTCTGCTACATTCAACACGTACATATATAAATTCTTAGCCAGGTTTCTTTGAAGGTTCGTCTAATGACTACTGACACCATTCCCTTAGCAGTCATGTAAAAATGCTTTTAATCATATTGCAATCCTTAACCTGTCTTTGATTATATCCTTTCTCTGAAAACTCTACCTGTACAGCAAGCATTACACAAATTACTAGGGTAGCATTTTACGCACATAATTGCGCTACCTTGCAATGGCTAAACATTCTCTTTCGGTTTTTATGAGAGACCTATATCACAAGCCATAGCCTTACATCTATACACGTAAATGTTTCAAAACAAATAGAGGATAAATCAGGGGGTTTTTGCTCTGTGACAATCTACTTTCGCATTTGTTGATTTTTATCATATTAGATATTAGCTATTACATATTCCCTCTATTGTTTTATTACCCAACGCAATTTTATATTAATGCCGTTCCGTCATTTTATTCTGATAAAGACTTCGTCTCTTGCTCCCAAGACCTTTTGACCTGAAAGTACTGTTGTGTGCGAGTGCTTTGAAAGAAAAGGGATGTAAAGCTATTATAATTTCATTATAATTGAGTAAATAACTCTTCTGACCGGCTTTTATAATAAAACTATACGTGAAGTCTTAGTTCTGATATATAAGCTCATTGCTACTGCTTTCGGATAACATATGGAGAGGGAAAATACTAGAAGCTGTCAACCAAAGGATGCCATACTGCCTCACAACAAGAAATGTTTTCGGTATTCTTATTATATGGGGTTGTTTTAGTTTCTGTCTAACAGAAAACGTCATGGGGCCTGCGCAAGAAAAGACCATGATTCAGCTACATTGGGTTAAAAATTCTGCTCTGTATTCAAGCCTGTATACGCTCTTTCAATTTTTTGTCTTTATCTTCTGTCTTCCATAACATGGGTCTTTTTAATAGCCATGTTATTCCTGTACTAAAACATTGACTGGAACATGCTAACCTTCAAGTTGGCGTAAAAGACTGAAATAGAGGAGTTAGTATTATTTAAGTTTTGAGATTGTTTTGGAGACTGCTCATTTTCAAGGAAAGTTCAGCACGGTATAGAGGCCACGTTTGCGCGACTATAGATCCACAGTCAGTACTGAAGCTACATTTGTGAGACCGGGAAGTCATGTATTACATGGAGGTCATGTTTCCTGGACTTAAGCACTAGATGGGGTATGGAGGTTATACTGCCCTGGCCTTATAGCCAAATTTGGCACCTAGCATGTTTATGTGGCCTATAAATCTATTATTTTTGAAACAAACACTAGAGAAATAGAAAGTATGTCACCACCGGGGATCGAACCCGTGACCCACGCTTTCGCGTTGTGCGCTCTACCAACTGAGCTAGATGACCTCCGATGTTAACACACTTTTATTTCTCTAGTCGCCGCATTAGCTCCCAATCATCCACAGGTGGATATCGACATCCAGCTCACCGCAATTGGAGACCAGCCTCTCTGCGCCATGTGACTTGACCAAGGAAAAACTGCCATCCAACCCGTCATCAATCCAAAGCCCATTAAAGTTAGAAAGTATCATCGGGATGAGAGGATTTGAAATGTTAGTCTTAAAAGAACACCAGAGAAATAGAAAATATGTCACCAACGGGGATCAAACCCGTGATCTACTTGATGAGCTATCCGCATTCGTACAAGGAGCCAGCCATTATTTACGTTTCATCTACGACCGTACAGTTCCATTGACTCATGTAAGAAGAATTGGATTAAACGGCCTGAGATGATTAGATAGACTTTTAAAATATTTGAACGCAGAGTTAGTAGCTAAATGGGTAAGACGTCTCCTCTTTGGAACATGAAGGACTGATACAGTAAATGTCTAACTTTATAATGAAACTCAAAATAAACAAATATTTATGTGTAAGACAATATTATATACTATTTGGTATAATAGTTACAACCATTTAAATACAATTTTGTAGCTGATTAAAAAACAATAGACTTAATCTGCGAGTGTCTTGTCTCTTGGTACAAAAGATTACCGCCGCTAAAATAGCCACTAGAGCGGAAGGTTTTTATCCTCATTATCTAAACAGCAAAAGATAAACAGACACAGACACCTGACTGTTTGTAGTATTCCTTAGCTTTAGGTTTTGCAATGTTTTTATTGCCAGGATTTAAATAGTGAGTTCTTACTGTATTCTAATGATGATTTGAAAATGATCTCAATGGCAATCTTCTATGTTTGTAACATCGTAGTCGTAAATCGAGACGACAGAGAAGCTCTGGTACAAAGATTTTGGTTTCTTCAATCCAAGTAAATGTCTCACGTCGAGTATTCGAAGAACGTATGGCTTAGGTTCAACCTCTGTACAACCTATATTGAGTAAAACTACCAAAATTGTACCTTCCTATGTAGCAAAACAATCAGCATGGCGGTTCTCTTCTGGCACAGAACAACCATATCTCTTGTGGCTGGCTGGCAAGAATTTTAATTTTTTAGACCAACAATTTAAGAGATAAGATTATCTAGTCGAATCCTACAAAACCCACCACGTGCATTGTGGAAGTTAGGTTTCCTTGGAGGTTGCAGCTAGCAGATGTCCCTTTGCTGTACAGTTGTATTTGAATTTTCTCAATGGCATTCCGGTACACAATCAACCTCAAAATCATGTAAGTATAAAACCAAATCACAACACGATAAGGCATTCTTTCTACCACAAGAGGGAACAAGCCCGCTTGAATTGATTGACGTCTTTCAGGCAAGTCATACAATCTCATTGTCATGATGGTGTGCTACTAGCGTGACAATATAACCAGAAATTAAGATTGTTTGGTTAAATATGCTGTTTGCTTTTCTTTACGATGGTAGGGAGAAACCTCAGCTTGACAAGAGTAGATATTTCATAAAAGAAATCTGGAAACAGGTGTCGCCCACAAATTCTAAAAATAGATCTCCCTGCATCCTTCTTATGATCCCTACGGTATGATAGCACACGATGCTAATAAGGTCAAATGTAAAGTCTCGTGACTCAGAACAATGTATCGACTTACAACAAAGACACTTTGCACACCGGATGCTAACGTAGGTGAGCGATGATTTCTTATACACCACTCATTAAGGTTGACTAAGCTTTATGCACGAGTTTGCACGAGTTAAAGAGGTCCTTAACATGGCTCTGTTCACTCAAGTACAACAGCAAATTTTGTTATAGTAGGAAGCATATACAGAGTGGCTATGGTCGTCCTCTCCAACAATAGGATGGCAGAGGGACTTTTGTTGTGATTATTTGTAATGAAAAATGCCAAGTTAAAGCCTTTGCTTTCTAAAGGCATGTTTTAAGAAATAAAATCTCACACGACTTCATCCAGAGCAGATGTTAGGAATAGTAAGTCACAGCAGACGTTTCTATTTCGAACAAGTTATTTCATTGTGAAGATAATTTATACACCTGTTAGCATTCTAGACGGAAAAAATAAACACCATCTTATCTTTGACATGTGCGTTGACCTCTTTTCAGCTAGGAAAACCTGCAGTTGTGGATATCGATACACTAAAGTTGCATAGTACGAGAAACTATTACAACCACTGGGTAGGGCTACGCTTTTGTGCTTGTGCCTGTATCTGCATATTATAAAATTTGAAGGTTTCTACATTAACACGACCCATCACTGATATTTTACAGCTTCGATTTCATTTATAATTCTGCTCTAAAGTTAGAGAATGTACCCATTGTGTGAGTGCACTCATTGTGTGAATGCTCTCATTGTGGAAATGTACTTCTAGTGTCATATAAGCTATATGCCATTCACATTGGATGATCAATCTATACTGTGCTTTAGTAGTTAGGCTTTGGTTAAATTTCCTAATAAAGCATTAGTTAAGGCATCGCAGTTTTAGTTTGCTTGCTGCTGTTCCTATCATACATAATCAGTATCGATTCACAACTGATCGATTGTCTGAAATCTCAAGTATTCATTTTAAGAAGTCTTTTCCCTTGCATGGAAACTTGATATGCATTATTATGAGTTAGAAAATTATTACCCGTGGTGAGAATCATGCTGTTCAACTTAATTTCTTGCGTGTAATTATGGACCTCGATGAAAAGAATGCAG
The DNA here is from genome assembly GCA_010016025.2 of Alatinidae sp. Z8VKAUB7J3. Taxonomy (NCBI): domain Eukaryota; kingdom Metazoa; phylum Cnidaria; class Cubozoa; order Carybdeida; family Alatinidae; species Alatinidae sp. Z8VKAUB7J3. The sequence continues at coordinate 2,575 of JAAAKM020002028.1, read as the reverse complement.
ATCTTTTGAGTTTTTATACTGTCTTATGCTGCCAAGAGTTAGTAACCGTAAGAATATAAGTTCATTAATCATATAATTACATATATTCTTCTTGGCCCTGACTTTAGAAACGAGACATGCCGAATTTATATTCAAAACCGCATAGCTATAAAGCAACCTCAGAAATGCCATTTTCTTAAGAATGAATTTAATTCTAATTTTTTATATCAAATTTAGGTGAGCAAACTAGTATTAGGCTAGCCTTAAACAAGTAGTACAAGCTACAACTAAATTTTTTGTTCTCTTTTAGTCGTCGTCAAACAATTGACTACATTTTAAAGCTTCGTGTGCTGCACAGATAAATTGGAATTTTTCATTGCAATGCAATGAAAAGGGCTAGGGTTGGAATGATAAAGTAGACAACACTTTTAATAATTTGTACCCCTCTTTCATTTAGTGCCTGCTTCGTCACTACGAAACGGTATCGCTTAGATGAAGTATCACAATTTAACCATCCTTCTACAGATACAGAATTGCTCGTACTTTTACAAAAAGATTTGAACTGTTTATAGGTTGCACCTCAATAAGTGTGTGGCAGTCAATTGCATTTACCATGATAGGGATATTTATCAGTATATGAGATTACAGGTAGGTGGTATTGTAGGGTTGATAATATAAAAAGGAACTGACAAAGAATGTAGAGACGGCATGCTAAATGGTCTTGGAAGGTTTTCATGGCAGTGCATTCCATTTTTCTCATATTCTACGGTTATATTGTTTTGGTGATTAAGTATAGTTTGAGGTCAACAGACCTATTTTGAGGTCCATTAAATTTGCTTTACAGCCAAACCTCAAACGTTTTAACCAAATCAAGAATTGATTATACCTTATTGTCTTTGCATGACGTTTACGATTATTAATTCTTTATATGTTAAGGGCAAATAGAGTTGTTTGGCAAATTTATGATTATGTAGTTAATTTAAGAATTCTATACTGGATGACCCATTCTAGAAACTGACAATAACATGGTATGCACATGCAGAAAGCATGCATTATCAAAAGTTTAAGATACAAGTTCTACAACATAGTTGATACTTACCAGAAAGGAAACATATTTAGAAGGTATTGTTGACAGGATTAGGATAAACGGGGGAATAATATCCATTTAATACAATAAACAGCCATATAATAAGTAGAACTAAGTCTCTGAAACTTTTAAGTGATTAGAATGTACCTTTGTAAATAATTGAGGAATCTCTTTACTGTTTAAATTGCTGCTTAAAATTACCTTGACACTGGGTAAATCCTGGAGCATTAATAGTGAGATCATATCTTTGTGAATCGGGCCCATATATAACTATTAGAGCAACAGTCATCAGAAAACCCTTCAAATGTCAGACATGGCGTAAATTGGAATGAGAAAAATTAAGAAGGAAACTCTTTTGTTTGCAATAATCCGAAGCATACTGTGTTAGAATAAGTCTCAAAGACATCCTAATTGACTAGAATGTAGTTAGAACATTGTTTCTAACAGCAAGTGATGAAAGGAATGCATCATTTTGAAAGGCACATGATCTTTCTACAAAAGAAGCATTAACGATTTCGGTTGGACTCACTTAAACAAAGGCAAGGATTTGCTCTGTTTTAGTCCCGAGATATGTAGAATTCATTGGTTACATAGATGGAGGGGACAAAACTTAGGTAATTTGAGAAATGGCATTAGTTACCAACAAATCTCTTTTCATGCCTAAACACTGCAATAAACAAGGAGGGATCTTTATTTTATCTCATTAATTAAAAGAATGTTGTTAAATATAGCATCCGTATTTCAAAGCATCGTAGTCAAATGAGTTTACTTAAAGTGATAATTCCTTGTCCATGCGGCATATAGGTCTAACTTTCATCGTGAAAGTGTGGTGCTGAAGACTCGTTTAACATCCTATTGAAATACAATGAAATAGGAGCTATAGGTACTTGATGTAATATCTGATAAGGGAATAATAAAGCTCAAACTCTAGTCAAGGTACATTTTAATAATAATAATAATTTTGCTTCCTTATCATACACATGAAGAAAGTTGGCCACATTTAAAAACCCATATTTCTCTTTCTTTACCGATACTTGATGCTCTTTCTTCAATTTATATGCATAACAGATGTTAGGTCTAATGGAAATGTCACTTACTATAAACGTCAGATACTAGTTCATGCAGGCAGTTGGAATATTATTATATTGTGTTATAGAAGATATATCTGCAGTTTATTTAGTACTAATATGTCTATGTTAGAGACCTTTCAATATACAATTGTCAATACTCGTTACTTTATGGCTTTAGGTATTTGTTGTGTTTCTAACGTTTTATACTCCTCCAAATCTTGTTGTACTACAATATAACATTCTACTTCATCATATCACTCTTTAATGCATGTTACTTATTATACTATATCTTACTATACTACGCAATACCTAACCATGCTTGACTATCCTAGCCTATACTGACTGTTGAAACTAAATTATAATCACAGTGCTCTTGTACGTTTTGCTGCAGTCTGTGGTACTATACCATCCAATTTATCCTATACGATACTACAATATG
>JAAAKM020002026.1:0-13904 GCA_010016025.2 Alatinidae sp. Z8VKAUB7J3 | reverse complement strand
GGGGGGGGAACCTTGATGTAGTAAGATGGGGGGAGAAGGCCAAATGGGGGCGATAGGTGTCAGATGGGGGGGGAACCAAACCCGGAGGACGCCATGACTTATGTCCCTGCAAATAGTGTTATTTTGCCATTTTCAAATGTGTGTATGGTTAGCTTTATGGAGCCTATAAGAAAATGAAAGAAATGCTGCCCTTGCGTATCGTTGATTAAGCATCTACCCGAAATCGTCAGTTATGACTTTTTGCATTTGACCAAATTCTGTTAACCGTAATCTACGACACCAGAAAAGGCGTTATTGCTGTCAACCATCTTTAAATCGGTGTTTCACGTAGCAAAGGCTATTAATCTGAAGGATTGAAATTTTAGTGCGTTTTTACGTATATTTAAACAAGGTCCTTATGTAATTATTGTTGGGCTCTACTTCATGCAATTTTATGCAAGCATGTCTTGAATCTTCATCAACTGCGAGGAGGCGAGGTCACTGCCACTTTTTCATATACATTTTGCCGCCTTGGTAGATAAAAGATCGCCGTGCACTTTTTTTGTTCACATTAAATTCATACGATACGTCTAATGCATAGACTCCTGGACCCGAGCAAACGAGTGGCCACCGGAATTTGCCAAGTGTTCATTTTCTTTAGACATGAAAAGCACAGGCACAGGTCTGTACAACCAGGGTAAATTAGCAGGTAGTTTCATTGACTAAGTTACAGAACCATTAAATGAATGAAGTGACCATGAAGCTGCTGATGAGACAAGTGATGACGCTTCAGGGGGTTAGTTAATTTCATCCTATGATTGTGTTAGCCACTGCTGAATGTGCACATGATATAATACTGATGGCATATAAAGAAAGACCAGCTGGCACTGCTTTTGAATTTCAATTACATGAACTGCGACTAATAAATGAAAATGATAGTATTGATTAGTCAGTCGTATTTGTATAAACTTATTAATTGCCCGTGCTTTTAATACCTTTCCTAGGGTTACTGTTAGAACCTGACCCAGATAAAAGACCTGATGTATTCCAAGTAGCGTTTGTGGCATTTGCCATGGCTGGAAAGCCCTGTCCGGTGAAAAATGCAATGGTAAGTTACTGATGTCGAACTACTGCCAGTGCTTTAATTTCGTGGTTTGAGGTTCATTTTCCCCAAATTTACTTTGTGCCAGGTTTTCTACGTTGTGGTGGGTGTGTGTGTTAAGTATGTGAATCACTGAGCAACATCAGAACCACTTGCCACTGCGAAGCCTCGGAGTCTTTTGTGCTTGGCAATGGAGTGTACACCTGCTAACCTCTCATTATGTGCACTTTCAATACTAATCCCAGGGGTTGTGTTCTCCACTTCTCGAGGTATTCCAGTTTCTGTTTGTCGTGTTTTTGACATCTTTTCTTGTTTTTTTATTACACCATCCATGTGAATCAATACAGTGGTGTAGTTTTATAACAAAATGGAGAACTTTGTCTTGTATTTTAGATTATTAAGTGTAGTATTGAAGATCAAATTCCGCTGACATTGATGTGATGGGTTGCAGCATCCTCTTCTTGGTTCTCATAATGAAGTCATTCGTTTTTTACTTATTTGCAGAATACGACAGTGCCGCAGTGCCGGGGTTTAACAACTAATAGTGATGCAGAGAAAGTTCCACCAAAAAAGTAAGATTGTGAAAAAGCCCGACTTACTAATGACAGTTTCGTTTTAAATGTTAAGATACACGAGGTATAGGGCTTTTCGTGTACCAGGGGCATCGCCTACCATGCTGTCTGAGTAAAACTTGGCTTCTATAATTTTGTGAAATTAGGATATCAAAAATTTATTTGCATGTGTAAATTTCCGAAAAGCAAATTATTGTGTTGTTTTGTACTATATTTAAAATCCTATGTGTAGTTTGATTATCAAAGTTACCGTTTAACCTGGCGTTTTTGGTTGTTTTTCGACCACACTACCATTTTACAGTAGCTTTTGAAAAGCACATCCGATGCAGTTATTATGATGTGAACTAACCAATCCTGTTGCCGACAGGACAACAGTAAAGTAAGAAAATTTCAAACATGTAAGGGCGAGGATCGGTAGGTTTACTATTGATTGAGTGAAGGGAGAGGAGGGGTATAGGATTATCTTCTTGACAACTTGTTGACTTTGGAAACGTTTTTGGTTTTTTTTGCTAAGTAATCATAGTACTTAGTGAATTGCTTTTCTTGTTCACATACAAGAAGCAGTATTTGCAAATCGACATATGCACTCATGATATGAATTCCAAGACAACAACGTGCTTGCTCCGTTTGATACCTTTGAAACTTACCTGTCTTCAAAAGTCGGACATAAGCACACTTAGGGAATAATGTAAAAAATTGGTAGTGTTGATGGAGCTTTAGAGGGGGCTATTGCACACAAGTCGGTTTAATGACTGTGGCACACATGTAAGCTTAGTGCCAGATAAAAGAATTCAAATCTGACCTGGTTGATTTATTTATTCTAATTCATGGTCAGTAGCACGCGATCTTTGAAGAATTATATCTTGACCCAAGACTGATCAAGTGCTACTTGAATTATTATGTCAAGATGTTACGCGATATGTAAGATGCTGTAAACGACGTTTTTTCAGTATCGTATTCTTTGATTCTTTGAGACTTATTCGAAATTGCAAATGTGGCTATCGAATGAAGCCTGCATTGCAACATTCAATTGTATGTTGTGACGAGAGAAAACAGTGTTTAGTTAAATTAGCGCTTGAATCTCTTGCCTAAATGAATGTCCGTCTCAAATGCGCTTCAGCTCTCTTTTCTTTGTGTCATAGGCGAACTGTCAACCAACCTCCAGCTCCAGTGGCAACCTCGGTCGCACCAAGAGAAAGGCCACTTCCAATCAGCACCTCACTCACACCTAGGCAGCGACCCAAAGGTGTTACCAATTTTCAAAATGCCGATGAATCTTCTTCTGTTACGCCCTTTAAGAAGGGATCAGAGCAAGCTACAAAAGCGGTGCAGAATTCACAGCCGGATGAAGAAACCAAACGGAAACATATGATACGACAACAGCAATTTGCACGATTGCAACAGCAAGCTCAGGCGGAGGCCCAGGTTCAGGCCCAGGCCCAGGCCCAGGCTCAGGCTCAGGCTCAGGCTCAGGCTCAGGCTCAGGCTCAGGCTCAGGCACAGGCACAGGCTCAGGCTCAGGCACAGGCGCAGGCACAGGCACAGGCACAGGCACAGGCTCAGGCACAGGCACAGGCACAGGCACAGGCTCAGGCTCAGGCTCAGGCTCAGGCTCAGGCTCAGGCTCAGGCTCAGGCTCAGAGACAACAGTTGCAACAGCAACAGCAACATCACCAGCAACAGCTTCTCCAGCAACAACAGCTTCTTCAGCAACAGTATCAGCTACAGCAGCAACCAAACATGACTTATCAGATGTATCAACAAGAACAAGAGCGGTTGCGACAACAACAACTGTATCAACAACAGTTGCAACAGCAACAACAGCAGATGATTGAACAACAGCAACAATATTATCAAATTCAAGAACAGCAGCAGAGACAAGAATATTATCAGCAAATGCAAATGCAACAACAGCAAATGTATCTAGAACAGCAGCGGCAACAGCAGCTGATGGAACAGCAGCGGTATCAGCAGGAGCAACAAAAAGCCTTACTGCAGCAGCATGGGCAACCCTACGTTGACCCGCGTACCTACAATACGTATCGGCAAGCACCTTTCGTGGCGGAGAACATATCAGTAGATGTCAATTCGCAGGCATACGCTCACCTTTCACCAGTTGCCGACCCAGTAGCTGCAAACGGCACACAATATGTTGACGGTACTCAAGGACGGATATCCCCATCACCCTTTGAAGACGATTTCAGGAATGCAGGAGTAACCCCCAATCCTTTTGATGAATCTGACACTTTTAAGAAACCGAATCCTTTCGATCGACCACCGTCCGATCACGTTGTTGCGTCTTCTTCTTCTTGGAAAACTCATAATAGATCAAGATCGGATACGTTTACAAACCTTGCTCGCCGAGGTCATAGGTCAGCAACGGAGGAAACGAACTCTGCCAAAACAGAGATTAAGGTAACAACTCATCATGTTGCCGATGATATGAGTATAAGAAACAAAAATCCATTCAGTCCATTTAATTTTGGAAAATCAAAGACCACGTCACAGGAAGAAGAGGATGGTTTTAATGTTCTCAGTGCCGCAAGGAGTGCAGAAAACCTTGCATCAGTTTCTGAGGAACCACCCACATCACCCAAGAAAGAGACGGTTTTAAATGAGACGCAAGCGAACTCTGACGCAGGGGATCGGTCAGCTGATGGCCAGAGTACCACCGGAGAAGCTGTTATCGCGTCAGAAGACCCTGCAAGTGGCGCAGACCGTATCGCTGGATCGCGTTCGCGGACGTCATCTACAGGATCCAATGGTGAAACGGAAACAAATCGGGTTGAGGAACCCTGTGCAACAGCAGAGGAAGAAAAACCAGAGAAAGAACAACCAGTGGTGGAAACAGGTATTTTATTAGAAATTGAAGATGATGAAAATTATAAGATAATGCAAAGCCAAATTTCACAAGAAGTAGAAAATGATTTATCTAGTATTACCATCACAGAGAAAGGACGGAGTTCCACATCATCAACGGATTCCAATGTGTCAGCTGCAGTGCCAGTGAAGCGAAAAGGCCAAGGTGACAGCGATGCCTCTCCACTTATATCCCCCGGTGCATCTGTAGAAGATGCAACTTCAGGAGAAGGAAAACGGTATGTATACGAACGTACCTCATCCTGCAGTAGTGAAGAAGGTGGCCCCAGCTCTGTCAGCTCGGAAAGCATCGACGCTCGTGATGATGTTGCTCAAGCGGAAAGTAATTATCTGACGATTGAACGAGGATATAACCATGATTCCGAGTGCGACGTCACTTCCAGTCAAGATGCAGACCAAAGTGCATCATCGTCGGATGTATCAACGGACATTTTTGGTGCAGCACCATTTGTCGCGCCAAATTTAGGACCCCGGTCAGTTGGTGATCACAATAAGGATGATGATCCATTTTCTTCGGCTCCCTTTAAGGTAAACGTAAGGAATAAAGGAAGAGATTCGGCATTGTCTAGTAATAGCGATATTGCGACGCCTTTCGATGACGATTTTACTGCTCCTTCGGAAAATCGAAGAAAAGCATCTCGGAAGCAAAAGCAAGACGCAAAGCTAGAGATGGACGATGATCCATTTGGTAGTGCACCGTTTGAGACTGCTATACGCATGCGTAAATTTAGCCCTTCCACTTCAGCGGGCCAGCAACACTTTCAGCGTGGGGGTGCATTGAACGCTCCAAGAAATGAGAACATGAATCGGCCTTCATTAGCAAGGATGTTTCAAGTAACTGGAAAACCCAGATGATGGTCGTTAAAGATGTGGAGCCGTGTTGCATGGTGTGGGCAGTGTACATCGTATGTAGAACTGTCAGTTTATGGCTGAAGGTATCTGGCGAGGGAGTATTTAATTTATAAGGTCAGAAGAAGTCAGCTTACTGTAAGTTAATTTCTGGTAGTGTTAGAGTGTTTTTACAATAATAATTTGGGTAAGTTAGTGAGGGTGATCTTGTATGCCACTTAAATAACTTACAGACCTCAGAAAGTTGTTGCCCCTATTTTGAATGCAATCAATAGAGACATTTTAAAACACTATGGTAGTGCTGCATTGGGTAAATTCAAGGAGAGAGCGGGTTCGAAAAAGCTAGGCCAAGGGCTGTAAAATATACAATACCCATGTTGTTGAGAAATTAACATACGGTTCCTCTGAAACGGTTGCTTTTTGCTACTTTATTTCTTTTAGTTAAAGGTAACCACTGCAGGTAACCTATGTTCGCCATTTTTGACGAGATTTAGTGACATAGATACAGGGTGCAATGTTTACGAAGTGGCAGTAGAACGCGACGGCGATCTTACGTTGAAAGTGACAAACCTGGTGCCGCCCCGCCCCCTCCCCTCAACAACCTGCGTCAATTTTCAATGTGCCATTGTTATACTCAGGTTTTATTCCCTTCCAATAGGAGACCCGTTTATTTATTATTCATAAAGAGTAAGGTAGAATCTGAAGGACGGAAATTGTCAATTTTTCTCCGCCATTACTTTTTCTCCTCTCAGTTGTGGGATATTCCGAACTGTATAGCTTTATTTGCGAAAAGGTGTTTAAGATCAGTGGGGACAAAAGCAGAGAAGCAAGGAACCTCAGGAGGAGTCAGATGTGTCGTTGTTACTTTCCTTTATTTTAAAATGGTGCAACAACAAAACTCTCAATGGAAGTAAAAAAACTTCCAACATCACTCTAATTGAAAATCACGCAGACTTTAGCCTTGAGAAAATTAGGTCTATGGGTAGTGTATTGCTCTTCATTTAAGATGTAAGCATGATACTCAGCAAGGTCAGTAGAAGCAATGCATGGCCGAGGATAAATTAGCTTGATACTTGTTTGTCTTGACATCGTAATGAAAATTTTTCCGGAAATATGAAATTGTGTAGAGTTGCCCCAAACTCGTTATACCACAACACGTTTTAAGGTCCTCGCCCGATAAGAAACTCTATTTTATTAGCATTTAAAAGTAAGTAATGAATCTGTAGGTAAAGGGTGACGTTTACCACTTGAATTTTCGCATTTTCTTGTATCATGGATATGGAGGCAGTGAATAACTACGCACATGATTCGCAATCAACAGTAGGGCAACAGTAGGTTCAAGTTTACCAGGTAGTCAGTGGTTTTAGGAAACAGGTGTCGTTGATATAAAGTAGGCTTCTTTATCGACTCTCGGGATCCGACATTTCTGTCGTTTTTTCTTTTGCTCTTGCGATAGGCGTTGGATAGGCTATAGGTATGCCTTGTTGACATTGGCAATTTGGAAATCATGAAAGAAGCCCTACGTTTTCTCTTAGAAGTCTATGTTTTCTCTTAGGAGATCATATTATAAGGCTGGTATTTATGGATCTGGAGAAAGAAGGGAGTTGTATGGTTAGTACTTTCATCAGTGTACTGTCTTCTTTCACAGCCCTCTATTTTGATAATGCTCCGCTTGTTAGATATTTGTTTCTTAATATTATGAAGACGTGTAATTTTTTACTGGAGGTAGGGTTAAACCATTAATTTCTACTCTGAAGTCAAGGATTGGTAGCCATCGTTGCTGAGCATTCAAATGGTTCGTTCCGAAAAGAGGATGTTTAATTACCAACATTTTTCTTACATATAGGCCATTTTTGATTCGGGAAGAGTGTCCCGTTGACAGCAACCGCTTGATGTTTCCAAAATTTTATTTCAGCTAGTCATCAACATGAAATAAGCTGTGTTGGTATACTTTGGCAGCGCTTCCTTTTTAAGGATTTATAAATTGAGTGCTTGGACGAACATTACCCTCCACATTTCTAGAAAGTGAATAGAAGTAAGTGGATAATCGACATGTTTCAGTAAACAGTAAAAGTAAACAGTCAAGCTTTTCCTAAATAAAATGGCAGAAGCTTGAATTTGGCTGGAGATCGAAACATTACATTTGAAATAGACGTAAACACCTAAATTTCTCTAAAGCGTGAGCGTAGATCAAAATTGTCTAAGCCTTTCAAGGGCATGTAGCCATCTATTACTTTGTTCAGATATTGCGAAGACAAGGTAGAAGACTTCTACTCTAATGGTCATGATTTTTAATGCTTCAACATCGCTTTAGGGCATTATCACTTTTTGCTCTAGCAATCTAACAAGAGTTTCTAAAGTTAGAGGATATGAAAAAATGTCACCATCAGGAATTGGAACCAAGGACCCACACACTGCTTTACTAACTGAGCCATGGCTACCCCGATGAAAAGATACAGCTGAGATGCAAAAAGCCTTAACAGGGATGGGAAAATGCTTGAGATAGTATTAAGTCTTTTGTAATCAATACCAGTAATACTTATAAGTTGAATGGGTAGTATGGGACGATAAAGAACGCTTGTCGTAATTGCCAGTGCCTTGATACACCGAACGGAAGTATTGCATCATAAAATTTACTGTGGATGTATGAGAACTGAGAAAGGGATGATGCCATATCTTAATTAGCTAGACGGGTGAACTTTTCTAGATAGCAAGAACGTGTTATGACATGTGGCATTAGATACCGCTGTTTTTGCGCTAAAACTAACTTCCGGCATCCACTTTTATTGTGGTTGGAAGCGTTTACGCTTCAAGTGGTGACTGTAAGTATTGTGAAGATCAAGTGTTGTATTTTTGAGCATTGCAGAACTAGGCACGGCGCTAATTATTAAATTTCTGTAATTTTAAAGGGGTCGTTGTGGAATAGTGCCTTCGTCACTCAGCCTCGTTTGTGGTTATAGTTATTTACAACAAATTGTACAATTTGCCTAAACTTAGCGCACGCATGTAGCAAGATGGGAATCTCAGCTTCCTGTGAATTTTTGTGTACCGGAAAGTAGTTGACCATACTTAATTTTAATGATGACCACGGGAAGACTGATGTAATTAGAGAGGTAACCATAAGCTTGCAGATTGAGGTGATAGTCCTACAGTGTGACAGAGGTTCACTTAGTGGACATACTAAATTGTAAAATACGTATAAGGGGTTGTCTGTCATTGTCCTAGAAGGAGCCTATTGGTTTGACCTTGATATCTATGTAACAAATAGCATTAGAGTACTTGCTTTAATGTAGCATCTCTATAACTGGATCTTACACCCGTCCTGGAGAACTGAACCTCTCGCCACATACAACTGAGAGGTATTTATATAAGGTAATAATACTTTAAACCTTTAGCGGGTTATGGAAATCTCAGGTCATTGTGAACAAGTTTGGAACGAAATAAGTGTGTTACACATAGCGAGAAAAGACACCACGAAATTGATAGAAGTACGAGATACGATTCTCTTTGTAGTTATTGTAGGTCCTAGGCCCCCAGTAACGTGTGAGCTTGTGCTCTGCAGAGGTTAATGACGTTCAACACCTCATGTATTTTCGATTCTGCAAGTGTCAAGTTTTCCATTACTGGAGAACTCATTTCTTGTGCAGATTATTGCCCTCGTTGTTTGTACTTCTGTTTGCTGTCAAGGATTTTGCTGTAACTTTACTGTAGTAATCTACATTATTCAGCTCTAGAAATCTGTACAACGGACTGTGTATAATTTGTCAAGCTCTATTTTTTTCAAAAAGAAGTAAGGAAGGAATGTTGTCTTGGCTCTACTGTTCTCAGGTTTGACTGCATACTAGGATGCTGCATTCCAGCTTTCTCTCGCACTTTTGTATTTCGCCCGGTTTGTGTTCGTTTTGCTCTTACGGCATGTACCGAGCTCACGCCTAAAATTTCAAGCTTGCTCAGACAAATATGTGTGCATCCCCTACTGGTTTATGTTCACCTATTGCCTGCGCCCACATAAACAACGGTGTAGGCTCTGGCTCGGGTCCTTACAGTGGCACCTTTGTAAGCAATGGTCGCACTAATAAAAGGGAATAGTCAAGTCAAGGCTTAAATCGGGTTGTTTGGCTTAAAATTGTAGGGTTTTGTGAAATACCTTATGAACAGCAGTTAGGCGCCGCCCTTGCACTCGGTGCCAATGGACGTTTTGGAAGAGAATATTTGAGTAATAAGGTAGTTGATAATAATAATAATAAAAATGTTGTTATTATTATCTTTATTTTTTTCACAAATATGTGTATATTCCATTCTTGAAATGTTCATGGCGGGAATCTGACCCTGATTCTAGGGCTTTTCTTCACAGTGACAAAGTTTCTTACAATTCTCATGCTTCCTAATAAAAGAATTTTCTGTGACATTTTAAAAGTTAGTTCCTTTAAGCTTTATCTTGAATATGAAACCGCATTTCCCTTTTAGTCAGTTCGAGTGCACCTAGTACCACTGGAATAGTTGTTGTTCGTTTATTCCACATTCTGCCAATTTCTGTCTCGAGATCTTTGTGCTTGCTTTTCTTTTTCAGTCACTTTGCAAGCAGAGTTTCTTTACGATGGTACTGACATGTCTATAAACAGATAGATGTTCTCTTCTTTATCTTCTGCTACATTATCGGGTCTGTTTACACTGATTTATGTGGCTGTCAAAAGAGGTAATGAATACACCGTGGTGCATCGTTATGTCTCTCTAAGTATTCCTGCTTTGCTAACACTTCACAACTATATGATCAATTGCTTTATCATATTTAGGGCAGAATCTACATTTAGAATCAACATCAACTTCCATGATCTTAAGCTGCTATGACAAACGGGGTAGTTACCTTAACTCGTTACCTTCAAGATATGCTACATGTGGCCTGGATCTATATTCTTTTCCATGTACTAGATTGTGATTTGGCTACTGCTGCTCCTCTCCCAGAAGAATAGCAACGTTTTTTGTTGCTTTAGTTATTTGACCATTTTACTAACTTGGCGGTGTAACTACACCATTATTCCGTCCCCAATTGGCTGTACCAACAAGTATTCATTTATCTAGCCATACCAAAAGCTTCCTTTGCCCCATACTAAGTAGATGTAAACATATCTTGAGGCAATCAAAGTTTGCTTCTCGGTGACAGAAGAAGGACGTTGACATTCTTCAGAGAATTTGGTAACATTAAGAACGTCTGTAGAGGCCATTAATACGCTTACTCGATCATCAATAGATGAAAGCGCAGAATAGACAAAGAGGTCATATTTCAAGCCAGTTGCTTGATTTCTCAACTCAGTTAAGCCTTACGACAGACGTAATCAATTTGTTTAACAAATGTATCCGACCTAAGCTTAGGCACGTATAGAGAGTTATTGTTATTGTTGATGCTTTGGGGGAGTAGGGTTCGGAGAGAATTTGTCTTTCGTTTTTGGCCGCCATTTTGTTACGCTGAGTGTTTGGAACTGCCCGCTCATTCTATGTAGCATATACTTCTCTATGATTCTTCATCCTCGTTTTCAATGCTGTTATAGCTTTCCTTTACTTAAGGCCCTCTTGAACGTGCTTCAGAACGTAGCTACTTAAGAAAATAAGATGGGCTTTTATTTAGTACAAGGAGTAGCAGAAGAAATGTGGGTTCACAAAACCGAACCAATTCTGTGTTACGGACTGGCCTCTTACCGATTTTCCTTATATTCAGTAAAGAACACATTTCCAATCAAGACTTATTTCATCGAAGGGCTTTAAAGCTTTGCCGAATATTTGTACAGGCTTTTGAAGACTACTTTCATTCATACATGTAAACAAGGGTCACTTAACTTAGTACACTGTTTTCCAATAATTGCTAGACTCACAACCTACAACGAACAAGGGGCGAAGAGTTGATATTACTAATATCATGATATGTTTACCTTCAAGACAGTGTGCCAAATGAAACAATTGGCATTAGTCTTAAAGCAATGAACTCTGCATGCAGTAATTATTACGATTGTTATTTCTCTCATTTAATCTGTGTTCTTCCCTTCGTAACTTCCATCATTGCCTTCTCGTCGTTCTTTCCGTGCCAAGTCAAATAGAGTTCTAAACAACTTTAAATCCTTTTTCCTCATGTAATACTCGATGTCTGCGTTCGTAAATCCATTGAATCTTGTTTGGAGTGGAATGGAATAGGAACCGACGGCGTCAATTCTTATCCAATCACCAGATTTTAACTGTAAGAAAGCAAAGAAATTTATAGCTGACGATATGTATGGCTGTACGGTAGGAAGCTATATGCAGCATGTTACCAAGTAGCCCCATCAATCATACATGATTGATAGCCCGCATGCTTGCAAGCTAAGTAGATTGAAGATCAGATAAGCTTTGATTACAATCTACTGAAGTAACATTAATCATTGATGGTCTCATGATACGAATCCCAAGGTAGTTGCATGGACTTCGTCGCTGCATTGATGGCACCCATCAGACGTTGTATTTGTTTTTGAAATGTAAATAACCTATGAAGCGATCTATTTCGTTGAGTGTCTGTGGGGTGTGGCATGGCTCCAAGGCGGGTTTTCTGGATCTCTGTCGGTGGAAGTGCCCTTGTTATACAGCTCTTGAAGCTAGCTGAAAGTGCAGTCTGCTACAATCTTGGACATAAATTAATGTAAACTGGCCTCACCCCCGTTCAACTGACGAAGAATTTCGAAAATCTTCATTTTGGTGACGGGCATGTCACACACCCCTGTTGATAGGAGGTAAGGGGATACTACGCTCGCTACCGCGAATCGACTATCCATTTCCAACCCCGCAACCCACCTCTCTTTGGTAACCCAATCCTTTTTTCATTATTATCGCAAGTTGTAAATTTTGAGGTTTAAAATGAATTGAAATAGATGGCCCCAAACGATCTCTATGATGATCCCCGCCCCAGGGCAACGTCTTTCCCTTTTGGAAAGGCAAAACCCTTAGGAATGGCCCCACTGCTTATCAAGGGGCTAAACTGAGAGATTGGTAAGGGGCAGATAGCGTGTAATACCACAAATGGGAGCCCCATTCCTTTACTGAGTGTCTTCCATGATTCCGGTCATTTTCATCGAGATTTAGTAAATGTTTACGTTACTTTTGTCCACAGTTGTAGCTGCCTACAATGTCCTTAATCTGCATGGTGTGCCTATAACCTTAAAGGGCTACCCACATATCAACTGACTAAGAAGGGACGAGGAGAGGGTCGTTATGATTACTATGGTGGATTATCGGAAGAGTGGATGTGTTAAATTAGTGACGAAATACACAAAGAACGTTTCAAAACACAAGAGTTAAAAAAATACAAGCCTTAAGCCTATTCATCTGGAGGCTTTTCTTTTACGAGTTTACTGTTCAAGCCATACCCAATCTTACTTAACTGTAAGCAATTCCTTAGTACTATTCTCTGGTACTAAAAAGTTAAAAAACATTTCATTTAAGGCATCATAGTTTACTGTGTAAAGGCCTTCCTTCTACCACGGAAATTCCTGGCCTTTTATTTTCAACACTACGATTATTGTATGCATGTTCCATCCACCCACCCACCCCCCTCCCCCCCAAAATAATATAATAATTTGGTTGCTTGTGCCCACAGTGATGCATGCCGTACCCATGTGTCTAGTGTCTATTTTGTCATATGCAAATTTATAAGTTAAGCAGATACTTACCTTCGGGAGTAAAACATCTGATAAAATTAAGTCCTTAGGGTCACACGTCGGACCCCAAAGGTTTGACTTGTACAGTTTATCCTTGGATTCTTTATACTGCAAAATTGATAGCATTACAAAAACATAAGATGGAATATGTAAATTTCCTGATAACACTTACTCATATCTATTTCTAGCTAAGGCTGATTGTCGTTATCAGAAGACTTTTTTGAGCTGTGATCGGGACTTACAACTCACCCTACCTCT
This sequence comes from Alatinidae sp. Z8VKAUB7J3, assembly GCA_010016025.2. Lineage (NCBI taxonomy): Eukaryota > Metazoa > Cnidaria > Cubozoa > Carybdeida > Alatinidae > Alatinidae sp. Z8VKAUB7J3. The sequence goes on along the minus strand of JAAAKM020002026.1, from coordinate 588 downwards.
CACTTCCTGCAAGGTCTAATAGGCCTGTTCTTACCAGTCACGTCGTTACCAAACGGAAAAGGCCTAGCACTAGTACGCACAATGGATACGACATGTTGATTTTTCATTAGTGCAAAGGAGGACTGGTTTCAGGAGTATGTTATTGTTCTATGGATCACTACTGTGAATGCACGCCTATGTCGTAGTGGAAACGATAACCACCTTATACTGAATCCGAAAATATACCCTTCCTTTGGTGCACTAAGTATATAATATTCTCTGTTACTTGTCTTCAGAGCCAACACGACACTCTCTGAGAGCCTTAGCCCCTGTTAGGCCTGTTCTTACCAGTCACGTCGCTGCAAACCGGAAATGGCCTGGCACTAGGATGCACAATGGGTACGACATGTTGCTTTTTCATTCCTGGATTTTTTTCTCAACCTCGCCCCTTCTCTCCAGATTTGATTAATTTCTCGAACGTAGTACACTCAATTAAGAATTATTTTCTCAGATCCATTCATATTAGCACAGGAAGGGGATGGGTACAAATCTGTGTACCATTATGGGACCAAAATGCAATCAAGTTTAAAATCAAACAACGTAGGCCTA
>JAAAKM020002015.1:0-13917 GCA_010016025.2 Alatinidae sp. Z8VKAUB7J3 | reverse complement strand
TTACGCCTTTTTCAATAACATGAGTCGCAGAAAACGTGTCGCTCTTGTGACAGTTATTGTCTAGGATCTTGCTGTTTCCTATAAATTCATCGTAACAGCTTTCTCATTTTACTCCATACGATTGCTGTGATCTGTGTATGGTGAAAACGTTTAGCAAAATGAATCCGGTAATTTACGCAATATCTACAAACTCTGGCAAAGCACTGTCAGAAAGCTCGATGCCCTATTGTCTTTGCGTATCTTTTGTTTCTGTCTCCCTTTTCAGTGGATATTCAAGATACAACCGTAGAACGCAAAGCTACGGTAAGGTCGCGTATATTTTAAGCCAATTTCTATGATCAAACTAAATGCACAAATCATGTAAAGAATAAAACCAAAACGAAATTACTAAAGCCAATCTTTGTTAATCAATAAGTCAAAGATTATGCGGTACACAAGGTGAAAAACAACAAGAATGAGTACGATAACAAACAGAATTCACAACAACAAAGAAGTCAACTGGAGTCAAAGTTAATCAAGGTTAACGTACCCTTGGTATTTGTGGTAAGATCGCGTATATTACAGGCAAAATTCTATAAAGCAACTTAACGAACGAATCATGTAGACATAAACATACATAAGTTACTAAATGACAAACTTTGGTAGTAAGAAAGTGTTTTGACTGTCCGAAATTTTGTAAAATAGCGAGAAACACGGTACACAAGGTGCAACAAAGCGAGACGGAGTAAAACAACAAACTGAATTCGTAGTAACAAAGCAGTTAACCTGTAAAGCTAATCAAGGATGACATAGCCGTTGTATTTGAATTCCATTCATGCCTAGATTTTGATGTAAGTAAACCGATTTAGAATAATGCAGGGGAAAACATTCAGTTGAAGATCAAAAGCGATTCATGTGTTTTAAGAAACCAATAATGACAGGTTTGATCGTGTCGATTTCCTTTGCTCTTCTATTTCAACTTGGAATTACTGAAGGAATACAGTACTATCAAAACCGGACAGTTTTTAATAAAAATGATCTGATGATCAAATATATTGGACCTGGAATTTGCAATTTTGATATTATTGTAACATGGAATGACACATTAAGGTTCTTAAATTCTTTCAGAGGACGCCTAAATGGCACTTGCTCACTGACTGTAACCAATGCTTATTTTGAGGAGTTTCAGTGTTTATACGACAACGAACTGTTCTTCAGTGGAAACTACGGAGGCGATCTTTGCTTGCGGCAGAAATCAGGATGTCCTTTTAAAGGTGGCAAAAAGTATGAAAGGATGTTTACACGTGGTCGAAGAGATTTGGTAGAACTTCCAGGAATAGTTATGGTATATTTTCAACTACCAGGTCGCATTACATGTCAAATGTACGCATATACATACATTGGCGCTACCAAGTACTTAATAGGTGGAATGTATCTGACACTTTATAATAATGGCATTGATTAAAATATTGTTCATCAATATTGGAATATTTTCCCCGGAGCTTATTACAACAGGTGCAAAATCCCAATAACACGACACACCTATAGACAGTCATGACGTTTTATCTCATAATGTATCATGGAGAAATAAATCACTCTAACGTACAAAAATACATACAATTCGAGAGACAGAAGTAGTGTCTTGAATCTTATATCATCGATTTGCAATGTGATGTAAATATTGCACAATCAGGTTTCTCCCTCTTTATATATTTTCAGCAATTACTAAATTCTTTGTACATGTACATAAATACCTGATCTGTAAATTTATTAACACACACTTTTACTGAGCCTTCAACAAGCTGTTGGTAATGACTTTTAGTCGTTTACAGTAGTTTCATTACTTGGAAGATTACAGCCTGTCACTAACATTGCGCATCGAAGTCCTATCGGTTATACATTGATTACGTAACCAATAATTGGTGACCCTCGATGTTTCTACTCGCTGAACTCAACATTTGCTGTTTTTCAAATCTTAACTCGACAACTCACTGTTCCTGTTTACGCCAACTCGATTGTTGCTACTCAACTTTCCACTGGAAAAATCAACGTTCCTGTTTTAAAGTCATCTTTTCAACCTTCTTGAATCGACATCTTCATTGTTTCTGCTTGTTAGCATAAATTTTCTGGCATTGCAATTCCCAAGTGAAACTGCTGCCTTCTTTCGTCTTCCCAGTGTCGTTCTTGTATCTCGTCCGTTCCACTCAATTCCAATGTGTTTACATTCTACACTCACGCAGCACCTTTCATAATCACAGTAGCCACTACATCATCATTCACCATAAATCCGGCTGACACTATTGCCACCATGCAGTTGAAGCAAAAACTCTCTGCACTCCGTGACCAAATTCAAGCTTTGACTGCCTAAATTCAGTCACGGGGCCGCTCACAACCATCTAAATCATCACTGTCTGATCTTCGTGTTTCTCACAACTCTCGCTCTTCTAGTACATCTGCAAGCTCTCCACCTCGCCATTTTTCTCCATCTCACAAAACTCCTCCTAATTCCTCTGATCTCTACTGGTACCATTTCCGCTTCGGGATTTCTGCAGACAAATGTTCATCTTCTTGTTTATTCCAGGGAACCGACCCGCCTTCTTCACATTAGAGACAAACACTCAGGTACTTGTTTTCTTGTCAACACCGAAGCTGAAGTCAGTGTACTTCGCCCTTCCTTACGACAACGCCATTCTCCTTCCCCACTCACTCTCCAGGCCGCAAACAGCTCACTCATCACCACATAACGTCAAAATCCCCTTGCTCTTGATCTCGGTCTTCACCAGTTATGGTCATGGGTCTTTATCATAGCTGACGTGCCTCTCCTATTCGTGGGGTGCATTTTCTTGCCTACTTTTACCTGAAAAAGGACCAACAAAAGCTCATTGACAATCATACAAATCTTACCTTTTAGGGGCTCACACGTCACACTCCCTCACTCCGATCTACCTTTGCTGTAACATCTACTTCAACGCCTTATCAATCTCTTCTCAAAGAATTTCCAGAAATTTCACGATCATGTTATTACCTCCGTTAAACACTCTATCACCCACCACATTGAGACCCTCACGTCTTTTCTTGCGCACGCAGACTTGCTCCTGACAGACTCAACATAGCTGTATCAGAGTTCAGCTTATGGTGCAGCTCTGTACTATTCGTCCATCTCAAAGCTCTTGGTCGTTTCCTCTCCACATGGTCCCTAGGAAAGCTCCGGGTGGTTGGCACATCGGTGGTGACTATCGTTTTTTTAAATCTCGCCACCGTTCCTGATCGCTAACCTATCCCATTTATTCAAGATTTCACCTCTCACTTGCATGGCAAAACCATCTTTTCATGAAAATTCAAGCCATTCAAGGCTTTTCTGTACCTACTTCTCTTTGCAAACTCAGAGAATTTCTTGGTCTTGTCAACCACTTTTACAGACGCTTTATTCCAAACTTTGCTTCTCTCTTGCAACCACCCACTGACTTTATGACCAAAAAGCATTCGAATCTCCCATTTCGCCCTTCCTGACGCTGCACTCACAGCCTGTCACTCTATCTAAACTACACTCGCAAACGTCACATTCCTTCACCATCAAGTTTCAGATACACCCTACAACTTGATCGTTGGTAGCTCAGACTTTGCTGTCGGTGGTGTTTTTTAACAGCACATTGATGGTCATTACCATCCTATCTCATTCTTTTCTAAACGTTTACAGCATGCAGAGACCAGGTTCAGTACCTTACGTAGCGAATTGCTTGCTGTATATCTCGCCATTAGCCATGTCCGTCACATCTCAGAAGCACTCTCCTTTTTTGTTCTTACGGACCACAAACCAGTCACCAATGCTCTCTCCTCGGCCTCAAATCGCTACTCTCCTCGCCATCTTGATTTCATCTCTCAATTCACTTCCAAGCACCATTTTCACGGCAAAGATCACTCGGTAGCTGATGCACTCTTGCGTAATGAACTCAATTCTCTACAGACATCTTCTCCTGTTAGTTTTGTACAACTAGCAGCCGCTCAAGAAGATGATTCTGAACTCAGTCATCTCAGAGAGACTTCTTTTCTTCAATTTCGCGAATTTCCCATTCCATCATGACCACTAACCATCCTTTGTGACTTTTCCACAAGTAATCCACGTCCGTATGTACCACCATATTTTCACCGCCAAATGTTTGAAAGTCTGCATTTCATTATCACATCCAGCTATTCATGCCACTCAAAAACTCATATCACAAGTTTCATCTGGCCATCTATTCATAAAGACATTCGCCAATAGACACGATCATGCCTCTCATGTCAAAAATCCAAAGTTACTCGCAACACTGTGACTCCTCTAAGTACATTCAACACACCAGTCGCTCGCTTTGATCACATCCATAAAGACATTGTTGGACCTCTTTCTCCATCTAATGCCTATTGCCATCTCCTCCCTTGCATTGATCGGTTCACTCGATGGCCTGCTGCTATACCTATCTCAAACAATTCTTCGGAAACTGTCACTCGCACGTTCGTCTCTAACTGGATATCAACCTTTCGCATTCCATTAACCATTACCACTGATCGAGGTTCTCAAATTGGATTTTTTTCCTTTTCCGCTGACTCACCTCATTGCTGGGAATTAAGCGCATACACAGTACCTCATATCATCCTCTCTCTAATGGTCTTGTTAAACGCTTCCATCGCCAACTCACATCTTTGCTTAAATCACAACCTGATCCTTCTCATTGGACTGACTCTCCCTCGCTTGTTTTGCAGATAATTCGCTCAATAATCAAGCCCGATCTTGGTTATTGTTCTGCCAAACTTGTGTATGGAACCTCCCTGCGTCTGCCAAACGAATTTGTTGTTCCGAGTTATAATACAGATTTACTGTGCCCAAGGCATTATGTCGACCGTGTCCACCACTTAAAGTCGCAGGTTAACCCTGCTCAAGTTTCGACTTCCAACAGACCGTCCTTTATTCCGAAAGCTTTATCTACCTGTTTGCACAGTCATCTTTATCCGCGACGGCCCTGTCAAAGCACCTCTGCAACATCCATTTCTTGGAGCATTCCGAATCATCACGCGACACGATAAACATTTCATATCGGACCTACTTGACAAAGAGGACGCCGCTAGCCTGGGTCGCTTAAAACCCGCCATTCTCGAAGAAGTCGAAAACGTAGCTGATCTGTCGATTGTCCCACATTCTATTGGGCTGAACTCTGATGTAACATTACCAAAAATTCGCAAAACCCGCTCTGGAAGATACGCTCAGTTTCCCGATCGCTTCATTTAACATTCATTTTGAATATTGCATGGAACAATGTAGTACGTATTATGATTTTCTCGAACATTGACTAATCCTAAACTTAAATTAACTTAAACATTTCAATTACACTTTAATACGAACAATTTTTGTAATGATAACATCAATCTCGCAAATACATTTTGATTATCTTTTGTTATCGTTCGCTCCTCCCCTCACTCTCTAGGAGGGCAGCTCTGTCGCGAATCTTAAGTCATCCATTTGGAAATTTGATGTAACTATTGCACGATCAGGGTTCTCCCTCTCTATCAATTTTTAGCAATTTTTATTACTTTGTACTAATAAATGAATAACTGATCTGTAAATTTATCAATACACACTTTTACTTCGACTTCAACAAGCAGTTGGTAATGATTTTAGCCGTCTACACTAGTTTCATTGCCCGGAAGATTACAGCCTGTCGCTACCATTGCGCATCGAAGTCATATAGGTTATTCATCGATTACGTAACGTATAGTAGTCTTCCGTTGCTAGAGTTTACTTGACAGCAAAAAATTACTTATTGCAAGTTCATCGTTTTCATATGTGGCAGGGATACCGTGGAGGAGGTGCTCAGAGGGGACTGAGCCCTCTTCTAAAAAATTTTAAGAGTATTGGGGGGCGCTGAGCTCTGCTTTCAATATTCAGTTTTCGGTTGATGTTACTAAAATTTTATTAATTTTGTGAATTGTTTTATAAAGGTTAATATATATTTGGTTGGACATTTTCAGCAGTATGGATATTTGCACTTACTTTAAAATTATATCTTGCGTAGCAGCGTAGAGGATAATAATAGAGTGAGTGGCATATTCTGCTCATCACACAGCCCCCCTCCCCCCTAAACTTTTTAGGACGGTACCTCTGCTATGTAACTGAGTTTTTCTAGAAAGGCCAATATTTCTGGTAAAGGAGTCGTATTCATTCTTGCAATCGGCTTAGACACCGTGCGTTGCTTAATTTGTGATGAGTCACCGTCATTCTTGAATTTTCCTGTCCACTTTTCTGTTCTTGTAGATGCAGCTACTACACTAGGGTATAGTCTTGAATGGTTGCGGGAGAGAAAACAAAAAAATATTTAGCCACACAATATATATTCTACGACGATGAATAAACAGGCTTCCCTCCAAGGATCTAATGGGCTCAGACCAAGGGATGCAACGGGATCATGGACTGCAATTTACAGCCCCGCGTTATTGCTCATCAACAGCTGCAAGATACAGTAGATAAACCGGTCGGAGAGGCCACTATCATAAAACAGGCCTGCTGCTGTAATGTTAGGAACATAAAATGGTTAGCAGAAATAATCTAAAATTGATCTCTAGATCTAAAACTGATCTCTAGAGCTAAAACTGAAAGTACATCGGCAACAGAGTAACACAATACTGATATTTTTATAAGGAAAGAGTAAACGTACAAGAGACACAAATATATGGCAAATTATAGAATCTACGGACGGAAATTATAGAATCGCTACACTAATTTTTGAAATCAACAAACGCTTCAAAACATAAATTACCAACGCTTATGCTCCAACAACAAACTACGACAACAAAGAAGTAAAACAGATGTTGTCAAATCTAAAGAAAAGCTTCTTCAAAACGGTAATGGGAGATGTCAACTCAAAATTTGAGGAAAACATGTCATAAGAAGCAAAGACGACAGGCAACTACAAGAGCATGACGAGTTGACGAGTTGTTTACCGAACTTACAACAAATAATATATTTACAGCTTGTATATAAAAGGATGTCGATATGAGGTATTATCTAGTAACACGACGAAGTTTAAAGGTAGCGATTAAGGTAATACCGTGCTGAAAAAGCACGATCTCAGTGATTTCCTGTTATGATTGATAGTGCATTTTCTGATGTTAGATTCCAACTCGTAAGCAGGTTTGGTAGTATTCATGTCAAAAACGAGTAGCCTCGTTTCCATGACAAGACCAACATAAATATGACAGCTAACGTCGATGAATATTGCATGGTTTGCCGTTAACCAAGATGGCAGCATTGTCCGAAGCCGGTGATAGAAGTGATCTATCTAGGAATTTGTAGACCACAAGGAAAGTCAATCTGAGTCAGGGACAGTTCACATAAACGTGCAGAATGTGTAAACCACCCAGAAATGAACAAAGATTTACCATAAATATCAGAGCCTTAAATATACGAGGATTGAAAATTAACTTTAAGAAAAGACAGCTTCCAAGTGATCTGAAAGATACAATCTACAAATCTTAGCCATACCAAATCAGCGAAAGACGGAAATATCCACATAGAAAGTACTGACGGAAAAAAATGATCTGATGTATGAAGGCAGCAAGCATCATTGTGTAGGGATTGTCACTGACAAGAATATCAAAGCAGAATATAAAAAATATCTGATAGCATATGTACTGTCACCTTCAACACAGATCAAAGACTTACAATCTTTGTATCCACTAATCCTAAATCCTAAAAATCCTAAAAATACAGAGAATTCTATAAATACCTGGAGGGCGTCATCCTGTGTGTTAGCAACAGAAGCATCCTAATCATAGGAGGTGATAAATGCAAAAGAGGAATAGACCACAAAGACTACCAAGAGAATATAGGAAGATACGGAAAGGGTGAATTTGATCAAAATGGAGGATTGTTAGCAGAAATGCTGCACAGAATAGAATCTTTAGGCACAAAATGACACATAGAAACCACATCGGAAGCCCCAGCCAGAAAAGAGGTTCACACAGACAAACACCAGACAAATACAGAATCATAAGAAGAAACACATACAGAAACGAAATAGATTACATAATAGACAGAAACCCCCAGAAAGCATTTTTCAGAACTAAAGATCATATAGCGGTATATATATATACCAACTGATCACGGACTAATAAAACCATCTTGTTACTATATAGTCAATCTTTATATTTGTTTGCATACACAACGTTTCGGCACTCCCTGTTGCCATTTTCAAGTGAGGTACATTAGCTCCTTTTTTTGTTTAACTACAAAGATACAAATACGTGCGAGTTATTTGAGCAAGGAATGTTCTTAAAACAAAAACATATTACGTGGCTAAGACAATGGGTAAAATAATTGCGTGATAATGAAGAAAATAGTCAAATTACTAGTCTGTTTGTAAGAGGGTAAAAGTATGATAAAAGTGACTTATTCCACCAAAGCATTTAACGTCGTGAGTTCTTTTCTTTCCCGTGCCTAAGAAATCACATTGATGTCACTGATGATAAATTAATGGTATATACCTCGCAATCGTTGATTTGCAGGCAAACATAGCTTAAGAATAACGACCTATCGCTCTTTGGATCTCCGACAACACAATGTCTGAATCCCTCCTATTGCATCAAGCAGCAAAAATGCTGGTTCTCCCGTTCCCAACCTCTTACGTAGTTGAGAAAGGATTCAGTGCGGTCACTCATCTTTTAACAAAATACAGAGGTCGTCTAAAAATCTTCCCGCGTGGTGATCTTTGCCTAATGTTGACGGATCTGGAACGGAATATAAAGAAACTCGTAGCGCAACTTCAGCCGCAAGGGTCACACTAATAGCGATTGACTAGTTGCTGTTTTTCCGAACTGTTTCGCATTTTTTATATTTATGAATGTTACGGCGAAGCCTAGAGCTGGGAAAGAGGGACTTGGAACAGCCAGGCGTCTGGATAAATAAAAATATTTTGTGCTTCTCAAAATTGGTATCTTGAAACCCTTTCAAACGTCGAACATAAGCACTTTGGAGTGCATTAATTAATTCACAATTTCAAAAGATGCACTCGCATCTCCGCTCAGACACTGGCTGTTCCTCAGCTATTGCTTCTGTTGCTGCTGTCCTCCCATCCAAAATCAAAGAACGTTTCCGGGGCTGATTATAATTTTTCGATGCTGTATTCCTACTGTAGATGACCATCAAATGCAAAGTTTTGGTTATTTTTGCGAAAAAATTCCCTTTATCAACCCGAGAGAACATTAGAGGTGAACATGGTACTATTTAGGCAAAGTTAAATACAGTTTGACACTTTTAGAGTACTAAATTGAGATGCATATGTAGGCTACAAAAGCTACGCAAAGTACTTGGACAATGAAATAGTAACTTGACTTAAAATTAACTGTCAAATTTATAATGTGACCCTAAAATGCTTTGGGAAAGGAGGAAGTGATAAAAAAGAAAAAGCTGTAACCATCAAGAATCCTCCTAGACAACACTGGATAGCATACGTGCGCTACGGCGAGAAAAGGTACATAGGACACTTTAGCCAACCGTGTTTTTTATGTCTGTGGTTGTAAATTTTTTTCCTCTTGTACCTAAATGGAAGCTTCTCACGATCATTTTCAAAGAGCAATTAGGAACGCATTTTATTAAATGTCAATGGTCACTGCTCTCAGAGCATACTTTCTGCCTTGTTAAAGCACACAGACGACCGTTACACCAGGTCTCATTGCTTAGCAGGGATTGAAATATGAATTTATAGAAGTTCTAGTTATTGTATCTTGAAAGTTTACGATAAATACCTTTCTGCTTTTTAAGGTCCAAACTACAATTTAAAATCATATGTGTGGGGTGGATATACTTGTGATGCATATTTGGTAGCTGCTTATTGAAATTGTTTGTATCTCAATAATACTGCATGTTTCATCATGGACGATTTCAATTTAATTCCTGTTAGTGGCTTAGGTAGCTAATAAGCCCTATTACACTGCTTTATCTAGTGAATTAATACTGGTGCTTATATGACCATGACCGATATCAAGACCGTTGTAATCAATTCGTATTTTCTACTTTTACTGACTATTTCTAGAATCACATTTGATCAAGTAACCATTTCCCTAAAGGTGATGTCTAAGCCTTTGAAGTTTTAATTATCGGAATAGCAAGTAGCACAGCCATGTTTATCAAAAGTGTATCCAAATCAACGATATATAATAACCAAGACCAAGCTTCCCCTCTGTCTCTTACCGCCTCGTAATTGTATTGTATTTGTTCCCATTTGTATCTGCGTATGATATTTTCTTCAAACCTCTGTTTTTAGATTAAACTTATTATAAGTAGAGTAAGCAAGAAACTCGATATAGTCAAGCATTTTAGCACTCTGCCTCTTAAAAGTCAAAATTTGGTTTTACATCGATAGAGTCAAGATCTCCGTTTTCTCTCGAGATTTGGTTAATGTTGCCATTTTTCTTCTTTGTTTGCAGTTTACGCCTCCTCCTCAACAGCAACTTGCTGCAAATGAGCCAAAAATGCCAAAATGACTCCCTTGTCCAACTGTGGTCTCAGTTACAAAGTACAGGAATAGATTTTGATGATGGATAGATTTTCATACCTGATGCACATTTGATATCAAGATCCCTTTCCTAGTAAAAGTCGTACCAGACGTATTTAATACATTTGGGATATCGTCTAACTAATTCAATCATGGCTGTTTGGTAAACGGCTGTTGCAACCAATGCAACTTTTTCAAAACCTTTTTCTCTCACGGTATCTCGTGCAAATCGTATCTTTTGCAAAATGGGGCTAGGAAAGAAAAAGCTTATCTGCAATTTGATTGTGACATTAAAGATTAAAAATTATTATTAACGATTAAAAATGTTTATGTCCTTAAGTGACTGCAGGGGAGAATATTGGCAAGGCAACCAATTTGGAAGTATCAGATATATTCTCCACCGTTTAAAGATCTTTCCATGAACACCTTTCTCATTTTGTCGGCCAACGAGCGTAGGTCCCTAATGCTATTTTAGTGAGAAAACACTTCACTTTATTACAACACGCCATGCATCAATTTAACCATGATCATATTCCATATTTCCCTCTATTGTCCATTTGATATTTATGGAAACGTTAGTTGAAAATGAAGTCAAAATTTGCAAAGGTTAAGGCAAAAACTTGTTTGACTTAAGATACCCTAAGGTCACTCATTAAAAAATCCACCTTGTCCAGATACTTAAATATCGAATGAGAAGGCATGACGTTATTTGTCTTTTCGGCAGACGCAACGCATCCTCTTGAAGAATTGTTCAACAATAACAAGGTTTCCCTGATCATTGAATAAAACACTGCTAGTTAGTCGTACGCGACGGAGAAGATTTAACTATCAATATCTTCTCACAGAAATCAGTGGAATTATTTTGTTCTGTCGCCATAGCGGGCGATTCTTCTGCTGCTGCAACTCGGCACCAGTATAATTATTCTTTCCGTTAGTGTAAGTTTATGGTAGTTGTTCTGGTAAGTTGGAATATGTGGAAGCTATCGTGTTAATTCTTGCCAGTTATTGTAATTGTTTTTGACGGTGATCATATATTTGAAGTAATGGTGGTGTAATGGTGGTTGAAAGGGTATTTAAACTTAGGACAGAAAATTTCAACCCGAGTGAGAGAAGTTCATCGTAGACCAAACGAAGTGAGTCAATCTTGTTGAATCGATAACACTGGTCAACACGATTTTTGGTGTCAAGAAACAAAATATATTTGTAGCTACTTTAATGGTGCTGATTCCGAAAATGACCTTAATTTTTTAATTTTAGCTATCACATTTTCTGTGCCGGAAGTGCTCATTTTGGTAAGAAGAGTAGTTTATGGTACTGGGTAATCGCAAAATTTAATTAATAAGAGTCATAGAAACCCATCAACCTTTAAGTAGGCCCAACAACGTATTGCGAGACACATAAAAGTAAGACTTTTTATAAGAAAATATGGAAAAAAGTGTTTTTTAATTTACAAAGTTTAAAATAGAAGTACCAAAATTTTTTCCAATTTATTGCCAAGATTCAAACTAACTAATAAAGTATATCAGTAATTATAATACGCTTTAGTAAGCCTAATTGTTAACGTAACAGCAAAAAAAGTCTTAGAATCTTCTGATTGATATTAATCAATTTTTCTTTGACTGGGTGTCCACAAATACGATCCAGGTGAATGGAGATAGTTCAGTGGTTGTTAAAAATGCATTTTAAAGTGTATTTGCTCCATAGTACCAACTATACCCGGCAATACCTTTACCTCATTCAAAAACACCGCGAGAAATATATGATGTCATCAAACAAGTTATGAAACAAATCGACTGTAACAGTCATAAATGGGTTTCATGTGTAGATTTGAAAATAGTAAATTTCTTACTTGGTCAAGAAATTGGTTACACAAAACGATTTTTTGTGTGTGAGTAACGGTGGAGAAAAAATGGAGTCGTGGAAAAGGAAAGAATGGCTTCCCGAGATCTCAAGGTCGGTGAAAGAACATTATTAGTGGTATATCTTACAGAGGAAAAAATCATATTGCCTCCCATACATATCAAATTGGGATTAATGAAACAGTTTGTAGAATCACTCAAAAAAGGGAAGCAAATGTTTTCAGTATATATTTAAATCATTTCCAGGACTTAGAACATAGAAACTCAAAGCATGAGTATTTAATGGTCCTGATATCGGGAAACTCTTATTAACTTTTATGAATTTGTTAATTCAATGAATGACCCGGAGTTCCATGTTGGGACATCCTTTATTGTCATGGTAGATAACATCTTAGGCAATCGCTGGGCCAAAAACTATAAGGAGGTGATGGGGAATTTCTTTAAAGTCTCAGGACATAGGCGTTGATATGTGTACTAAGGTTATTATTGACGTTGCCATTTGAATAAATTTCCAGAGAATTATGGAGGTGTGAATGATGAGCCAGAAGAACGATTCCATCAGGATATCAAAACGATGGAAGAGCTACCAGGGCCGCGGGGGCAAATGATGGCTGATTACTGTTCGATTTTGAAAACGAAATTAAATAACATTGAACATAAAAGGCAACCAAAAATGGTTTTTGCCATAGTTCTTATGTTCACAAACGTTTTATTTTTGCTGATAATATATTTAACGATTTGATAAAAATACTCGTTGGTCTTGGTATATTCAACCGAGTTATAACCAAGACTTCGGGCCCGATTATTATCGCAAAAATGCTATTTCTTGATAACCAGACCAAATTTTGTTGATTTATATACAAATTCAGAGGTCTTTACTGTTCTTCTTTAGGAAAGATTGCCATTGGTCTATACTATATGTAAAGAAAACATATAGAAAATATGCTGTTTGTTCCAAAATGAGACATTTCTGTGCCGGATAAACGGTAGCTCACCAAGAGAAACTAAGTTCATTTTCAGATTCAGCGCCCCATAATTAGCTAAAAAAGATTTTAAGACTCTCGACACCATCTCAAAAATTGTTGTTGTTGTTGACCAGTGTAATCTCTAGTCTGGAAAAGTTGTCAATTACAATTTCTTTGATTTGTGGTTTCTTTCTTCTTACATTACTTGTCCATGTGTTAATCACCTCCTCTCAAAAACACAAGTGTAGACCTAGTACTGGCTCTTGCACGTACCTCTGCGATTTTTAAAGTTGATTGTTTGATTAATTTCTTTGTTTGTTGGAAAGCGGTCTTGCTGATATCCAAGGCAGTGAATCGTGTTTGATAGTAAAACTGGTTCTTGGGTTCTTGTTTAGAATGTTACATTTAGCGAATATGCTAAATCTGCTTTTAAAGTTCTTTCAGAGAACAATACAACTGTTGATCATGTAGATAATTTAATACTAACAATATCGTAACAGTTTTTGTATATCTGGACTTACGAGTCCGCTACTTGAAAGCGGAAGCAAATAACGAGAAATAACCTTCGAACTCTCTTTACTTAATGCAATC
>JAAAKM020002011.1:0-10771 GCA_010016025.2 Alatinidae sp. Z8VKAUB7J3 | reverse complement strand
GGGCGGCACCACAAAGTTCAAAGTGAGGAGGATAAGGTATAATTGGTTATTATTCCAATCGGAATCAAGAAAAAAAGTATCTTTTTCTCTTGTTTCTGTATTTCATTAGTTCCTTTTGTCAGAGGACAACGTTACTTGAGTAAAGTGGACTATTTCAAACCCCCCAAATCCTAGCAGATCAATAATATTTCGTAAATTCTATACAATACAAAAGCAAGAGAGGTTTGTACACAGACCGGCATTAAACTTTAAAAACACTTAGCAGTTACAGTGAATTTCATGAGTTGAAAAGAAACAATGCTTTTCAATAAGTGAGGATTGTTCATTATTCAAAATGACTTAAGTTATCACATCCAGTTTCTAATAATCAAAATAGAAAAGAGATACAAGTACGTATTTAAGTATTAGATAACACTAGTCTTAAATATCTCTGGAATATCTATGTTCTCCCTCTATATTTATATAGAACTCAAATTTCCGTATTTCTTTGAGTTCTATCTTATATTTGTACGCATAGGAGGACGTAGGCTTTTGATTATCGATATTTAGAGTGTAGGAACGGCTTTTCAGAACAACCTGTAATAGCATTCAGAAGGGCTAGGAATCTAAAGGATCAGTTAGTTAGAGCCAGATTATCAGATAAAGCAGAATCTAGAAAGGTCGGTAGTTTTAGGTTTGGGAACACAAGGTGTTAAGTTTGCAGTTTCGTAGTGGAGGGAGATAACTTTAGAGGAGGCAGTTCAGGTTGGACACACAAGGTTAACCATAGGCTAGATTTTAATTCTTGTAGCGTATTGTACCTTCTAGAATGTATAATTTGTAGCAAACAGTATGTAGGTAGCACTAATACAAAGTTTAGACAGATGTTCAACAGCTATAAATGTTTCAGTAAGAAGTTTGATCGGGGAGTTAGTGTACTGCAGACGGGTTTTTTCAACATTTTCAGGAGAAGGGTCATAGTGGTTTTTCAGACAATGTTAGTGTTAGATTGGTAGACAAATAATATAGTGGTAGCCGGCGTCGGGAGTTGTTTTGGCAGTTTGAATTAGATAGTTGCGCGCCGAGGGGACTTAATAGTCGGGAGGTAGCAATAGTTCAGTAGTCATTTTAGTTTATAATTGTTTATTCAGGAGACAGGCAGTTTCTAGACTTTTTTTGATGTTGATCTTTCTTTGTTTCGTCATTTTCGCCTTCTTTCCTATGCTCTTTTCTTCTTTGTCCTTAGGAGCCTCTTGGTGATTGTAGTTAATGTATTTTGATTCATTCTATGCCACGTGTTAGCTACTGTTTCTGTTAATAGACATACGTGTACGTGTAAATGTGCATTTCTAATTATTCTATAGTGTATTATTATTAAAACTTATAGTTCTTATTTAAGCAGTACCACGACTTATGTAAAGTACGTTTTGAAAAAGGTAATATGAAAAACGTAAACGAAATTGCGTATTTTATGAATTATTTATATAAACATATAGATATATATATCTTTACTTAAGTCAGTATATATACATACAGGCATATATAAATAGATAGATAGATAGATAGATAGATAGATAGATAGATAGATAGATAGATAGATGGATAGATATACAGATAGATAGATATACAGTTTGATAGATAGATAGATAGATAGATAGATAGATAGATAGATAGATAGATAGATAGACTCTCAAAAGCTGTCTATGACATTATTTTGTATTTTTTTGAGCTTTGTATCTATATAGTTATATATATATATATATATATATACTGTTATGTATTGAAAAAACTTTAGTATCATTTATAAACATAAATGGAGTCGTTGATAAATTGGCGTTCCAGACTGTCTGTGGTTTCACTTCGTAGAAGGCTTTTGCAATATAAACAAATCACTTACAATGGAAGAAGCGTGGTTTACAAACAATATTGCAGCTGAGTGTTGTTTAATATTTTCATCAAACAACTCCCATTCACGCCTTGAACGATTATTAATCAATGTGGAAAATGAGATTTCATTGTTTGATGTGCAGACATGCTATTAATATTTATAACATATTTGTTTATTTCCTGGTCTTTCATGAATTGGTAAACAAGGAAACTCCCTCCATGCAAACCAAAACCAGGAAACTCTGCCTAGACATTCTGAACCTTATTTTTACAAAACAATACATTCTTCACTAATCTAAAACCTCAAATTTGTAAAGTTTTATGGAAGAGACAGCCTTTGTTTTCTCTAGAGTGGGATAAATACTTTTAATATCCTTTGGCGTCTACTAGGCTTTCTAGAATAAAGGTCCAGCAATTGGAAAGTAAAATATATACATTTGATGATACTATTTGGGAACTGTTGATTTGCGATCAGTGGTAAAGTGTTTGTAAAAATATTAAGGCAGGTGTGTTGAATCACCATTTGGCTAGTTTATCTGTACGGGCTGGATGCAACAAAACAGGCACACACGATTGCAGAACTCTTTTATGATAATGTATTAATACTTAAGCAATCTATTGGATATTAAATGCAAATTAGTTATAAACATGATAATACCATGCTCGACGCCCATTGATGCCTAATTTGAGGCAATTTCAAAGAACCATTATCTTCATTATCGAAAAAAACGCAGTACGGCGTCATTGATCACGTTTATCCACTTCTCACGGCCGACAGTCTATTTTGACGTCATACTATATTATGGTATGATTCATTTGATGTGTTTGTAGTGTACGCAAACATCTTACAAAGTATACGGGAACAAAATTAAAATGTGCCACTATCTGCAAATAGCCCTATTAAAACAACCCTCCAAGATTAAGTCCATTTGCAATTATATCAGTTGACACAGTTAACCAATCTAGATGACTGCTGACGCCACACAAATATGGCGCCCTGATTTTTATATGGTTTCAATTATGTTTACTTTAATAATGTGATGTCACTCCTTGCATAAGAGGAATTTGCACAATTTTAGCCCATGGCAAATCTCAGTAATACATCTTTCAACAATTAAATAGAAAATAAATTGTCTTTAAATAAATTTACTTACCACTAGCCAAACCAGAAATCCAAACAGTAATGTCAGCAGCATAGTAAAAGCAATAATTGGCAATGTTTTCACCAGACTCTTAAGTAGAGTAAGGAACTTGTCATTTTCTTTTCTGGCTAAAATTGACAACTGATAAACTTTGAAGAGAGACACATATGCCTTTGTAGAATTATCAAAATGATCAACGCTTACTGGAAGCCAGACTGGTACCGTGCCATTTGTTATTGGAGATTGTTTGTAACCGGTAGCATATTCCAAAAAGTCTTTTCTCTTGTCAGATAACTTATGGTAATGAAATGAAATTCTACTATTTGAACAAGCAGTTCTACCTTGAGCTAAATAATATGGCAAGATTCCATCTGGAACTGAACTGCTACCATATATAAATGGTTTACTTGAGTACCAAAAGACGGTTAAATTAGAAGGCAGTCGACAGACTTTCCCCGAGCTTCTTTTTAGATACAATAAACTGCAGAAAATAACGTTCCAAAGATGAACACCAAGTATCATGTTGGTCGGCGATGAAGATAAACCTTTCGGAGATGAAATTTCCGGAGAATTTACAAGAGGACCAAAACACAACCCTTCATCGGTTCATCGCAGCTGGGGCAGCAATTCATAAAATCAGCTACAGTGTTGCACTGCGAGAGCTTGGCAATTAATTATTTAACAGGCAGGGTTGTCCTCCAGAGGTCGTCTACAAAGGGCAGGTTTTTATTTACATGATCATGTAGATTTGTTTCGGCAAAAAGAGTTTGTCTCGAAAGACAATCATACCTTTTACCATCCCATTACAATAATGACAGCTCTCAGCAAGTGAATGATGCTGTTGAAACGTGGAGGCTTAACAATTGGATTAAGAAAAGTCTACAATTGTTTCCTAGAACTTGTACTATAAAATAAATTCTGTGGACTTCCTTTAGCAGAACAGTTGTCCAACAAAATGACATATGTAAGTTTCTCTGAGTTGGTGTTACAACTTAAAGATAATCCTAGTGCTAGATGATCCAGTGCTGGCTTCCATAAGTCTTTAAAAGTGCCTCGAGAGAACGTTTCAAAGGTCTAGTAGATTCCTGCCTTCCTTTAACAATCCTAAGATGACAAGTTTCCGTCAGTTCATCATCACAGTAGTAGAAATTCGTGTAGGCAACAACAGAGTTCCGGATTGATAGCAAAACAAAGCAAGTTTTAAACAGACTGGACTGTCTTCTTTAGGTCTTTCATTTTATTCAAGCCTCAAAACCTGTCAATGCAGGCGTACTTTGCTAAAGAATTCACCAACAGTAGAATAAAGCAAGCTTCCATCGGTGTATGTATGGCTAGTGCACTAATCGACGAATACAGCAACCTCTTTGAAGCATGAAAGATTGGCAAATCAATTATTTAACTACCACGGCTGTCGATTAGAGGCCTTCCATGAAAATGTTCTCATAAATCAGTAACTACATTAAATTTCTCTCGATACACAACCATATAGAAATAAAGGTATCAACATTACAGATCTTTATTGATCCAAGACCATTGCCAGACAAAGTCTTTAATCTAGGAGTAAGGTATTCGATTTCTATCATCAGAGTTTCCACGATATTTGTGTTTTGAATTTGCAATAAAGCCCAGCAACCTGCCCACAACAATTTGCATGTCAATCAATAATAGCTATAGAACCTGAATGATGACAATCTCCTGTAAACACAGGACACGCAAAGAGCTCAAAGTTGCTGAATATGACTGCTCAGCTTATGTATCAAGATATCAATAATTTAGTCATTTAGTCGCAGATAAAGTCCAAAATGACGCAGCATCTAAATCAAAGGTTAGGGCAACTTTCTCTAATTGGGTAACACTATCATTGATCTTTTTACCTGCTCAATCAAGTTTCACAACTTAGATACACATTTGTTTTCGTGTGTTGGAGCGAAAATGCAAGACAAGGAGAAAAAAAAGACTCATTCACTTGTTGTAGCTCTTAGCTTTAAATCATAGTCCACAAGTAGTATTCTAACGTAAACAATGCACCATTTAAGTCATTTTCACCATGGTGCTCTCAAACGTTTAGACGCATTGAGGTTGGTAAAAGTTTCTTAAATAGTAATATCGAACAGAATAAACTTATTGTTGTTTCTACTTCTCTTGGTTTGATTATTTGAATAATATTAGTTAGCACTTGAAATAGATATCGATAAATGTTCGAAATGCTTAAAAGATAGCTTATTTTCTTAATTTTTTATCCAGGTAATACCTTCCTAAAAATTTGTCGTCAAATACAAATCCTCAGGGCGCCCATTATTTACTGTTCTATGAATCAACTTAAATCTTGAATAAATATGACGATTGAAAACTTATTCAAACTTACATCAAGTGAAAATTTTGAATAAACTTGGTGTGTTACACAAGAGGTACGTCATGTCTATGGTTGAATATCGGGTGTAAACTACGTTTTATAAGCCGTAAGTAGATGTAGGAAATGGATAATGACTAAACGTAAACAATTCAAATATGTGACGTACAAAACAGTAAATTGATCAACATCAAGAAGTTGTAATTACATAAATAATGTAATCCGTTTGTAGAAGGAATATATTGAAAATGTCCAGCTCAAAAACATAACTCCTCTATTAGGATTACCATTGCGAGACATAGCAGTGATGTTGTCAATTACGCGGTTACCCTACCCAATTTTTACGGTTTGAGAAATCATGAGATTTGTTTCAAGCTTATTGCTGATGCATTGTTAGAGTTTTCCCCCTTTTTTATGGTTCATTTCTTGCGATGATGGTATTATTGATATAGATAAATCAAATAACAAGCTATCAATTCTTAATATCTTTAATTGGCTAACAATTACAATAGGTCAACCAATGCCATTGCCTGTTAATCAGAATAATGGATAGCCACAAGCATGGCCACATCAGAGGCATCATAGACAACGTCATCAGCTCACTGCGTTACGTCATCAGCTCACGTGATTTTATGATACTTAAGTAAAAGCTTATATATTGGCTCCCTTGCGACAAGTGTAGATTAGCTTACACAGAATTTGAAGACATTTTTAAGCTGGCAATGTTATACACAAGTGGACTTTGAAACCAAACGAAGCAAAATCACCAACATGAAGCACATAAGGATCCAATACCTGCCTACTTTAACGAGGGAAGAATTCTAAAAAATGACTCTTGAAGAACTGTCTGGCGGAATAAGGCGAGGGAAGGGAAAAAGATGACCTAGAGATAGCCGGAGACACGCCGTTTCAGCATTTTTCTTAAGCAGACGATGGGAGTACCTTCAAGCAATGTTAATATCATGGATACAAAACCTATTTCTGACTTTGAAATTAGATAAGCTTTGACGTTGAGCCAATGTCGGCAAGACTTGCGTTAAAATAACAGCATAACTTTTGACATCGATCCAATGTCGTGAATACTTACGCTAAAGTAACGACGTAAGCTTTCACATTGAGGCAATGTCGGTATAACAACTGACACCCTGGTCGTAAGAACTAGTCGAATAGCCCTTGATCCGATGTTAATTCCCATTATAATGTAAAAACTACCAAATATTGTCATCATAACTATAGGTGATGGTTTTGATACTATGATTTTGGTAAAATTTCGTCTTAGCGCAAGACTTTAGCAAGTTTACATTAGCCAGATAAAAATAGTAAAAAAAAACAACCAAAACCTATTGGGATTTGGAGAGTAGCGTTGTTAATAATACAATGTGAACCTGAGAAAGTCTTACATTAAAGAAAGACTAAATATTTATTCTGATCATAATTTCTTTATTACATTTTTGCACACAATTTTAGTGCAAAAATGTGTGTGAGGTTACAAAATATAAAGAAATATAACCCACGTTAATTTGCAACCTCCCATAGTTTAAAGAAACGACGGATACTAATGAAAGAATGGATGCCGCTTAACAGCAAACTGCCCCTGTGAATGTCGTTGGTGCACGCACACATAAACATCTATCTTCCATCGCATTCTGTCTTGAGTTCTTCTCGGTGCTTCCGTCAAGCTAAAACCAGTCCAGTAACAGCCTACTATATTGTTATTTAGTGTGTATAGCAACGTCATAGCTCTTATTTAATATAAGAGAGTCTGAAAAGATTCCTGGTACTACAAAATTTGTAGATAATATTTAATAAGGGAATCATTAGTGAAATGCCATTGACCGGTTTCGTTACACTCTCATCAGAATGGCTCGTGCAAAGAACGAGTTGTTCAAACATTCAAGCATCATTTATGATAACTAGTTTAGTTAACTATCTAGCCATTCTGATGAGGGTGCAACGAAACCGATCAATGGCATTTCACTAATGATTCCTTTATTAAATCTACAAATAAGAGAGTCTTGTGTACAGAATGTAAGATATATGATTGGGACCGTATATTTCTCTCAATTATTATATAGCTGCCGTTGTAAACATAACTGTTATGTTTACAGTACCCTTAAAATTTAGCGTGTTACAAAATCTTCAAATTTCAGGTATTTCAGTAATTTGAAGTATATGTCTAACATATGTGAGTTGTTTTCAAAAGCGTATCCAACATCTAATATAACGGTTGTGTCGCCTATCTTCACTACCGGCGGAGAAAACAAATCCAACAACACAGAGCTAGTGACAAGTTATATAGACCTATTCCTAATATAATGTCACTTCCTTTATAATGTTGTAAATCTTTCTAACAGAGAACCTGGCGGGAACATCAGGAGAGAAGCAGCTGCTTCAATTATCCTACGACTTCTAGAGAATGTTCAATTCCAAAAAAACCCATATCTTATCAATTTTAATGAAAACAATTAACAACTTTACTAAAAGTAACAAGATGATATATTTTATATCACTCACTGCAAAGTTTGAGTCGACGCTCTGGTACTTTAACTGTAAATACTAATAACAGTTGAAGACATCAATCGCAGTTAAGGGACAGGTTAGAGCACCGGCTGTACTTTCTATTTACGGTTCTAAGAAAAGTTTTCTCTCAAATTGAAGCTGGAATTATTGTTTCAGGACTTTTGTTAAACAAGCTTAACATGTCTTAAAGTGATGTACTAACAGATAATTTGGTTATACTTTGTCCAGTACAATAAAATTCTACGAGCTTAGGATGCACAATAATGGATAGAAGCGTATACGCATATTCGGCAACATTGGAGTTGCAACTTATACCAACATGGCCTGGGCATCGAACTCTATATTAAGGTCCTTTATATAGAGTTCACTGGGCTTAGGTTAGGGGTGGTAACGGCAGGCTTAGTACACTGTTTCCTTCATATTACTGAGAAAATTTCAATTGTTTACAAATTTACAGATGTTCACCAAATATCTCTCAATCAAAGACCCCTGATAAGCAGTGGGCCCGAAATTGAAACTACCCTAAATAAACAGAAAAACCACCAAACAGGCTAACTAATAAATAAAGGACGGCTGAGGCGTCCAAGGGCGACGCCCCTCGATTTGTGCTACCGGGCAGAGAAGCAAGCCATGAAGTAGGCTCAACTGCCCAGTAGGACCGCCTCTCGCGGATTATGGAAAGCATCTGTCATCAATGAGAACAGATACTAAACCCATTCCTTGCCAAATATCGCTCCCTCTTTTTAACATTCTGAGCCAATGTAAAGGGTAAATGTCCGGTATTATGCAATAAAATAGTGACTTCCTTACAGCTAATGATAGATCTTTTCTAAGTCGAGAATCTATGACGTAAGATTTACTTACTACCTTATAAAGAATTATTATCATTCTTCAGCGCTAATGTATCTATACTTAGTATCCTGACTCTATAGTTAAGGCCACCAAGTGATGAAGTGCACCCGTTTGGTGGAATTTATGGCTCTTACACAATATTCAGACTATAAAAGCGCTGCACAAGTCGACACGCGCTGTAAGATATGGGATGTATCCACCACCTAGTCTTACATTAGCACCTCTCAACTGTATACTTATTCGAGATATTTTATTGTCTTCACCAATCGACAAGGACGTCCTCTACGGAGCAGGGGAAACTTTAATGGGAGCGGCGTGGCAACGGAAAATGTTGTAGGGCGTGGCATTTGCGACATGGCACCACTTGCGACCAGTCACTTCCCTGTGAAAGTTCCCTAAAATGATTGTAAATAGATTGTATTTCAAATGTTAGTTTGTGGTACATAATTTGAATATTGCGTTGAGTGATGGATTTATTCTGTTAAACATTTTTCACATAGTTTGTAGACACAAATGGACAATCTTAAGGTTCTCACCTTACCTCGTAGCTTAATAACTTTGTTTTTTATCTTCAATCTGTGTTCTGGTGTACCGCAGTCGAAAATACTTGAAAAGTTAGTTAGTGGTACAAACTTTTAATATTGCGATGAGTAACGGATTCATTTTGCTAAATGAAACCGTTGATAAAAGCAATACTCAAGTTTGTTTCTTGAAAAAAATCACTGCAAGAAAGTGTAAATACAACTGATCATCAGCTCAAATTTAATCAAGGTAAAAGTGCTGATGTTGCAAAATGCTTTACGTCGCCGGTGTCAAATCTGGACAGCGTATCAAATTAATGATTTCTGAGATCTTTTGTAAAATATCTGCCTAAAACAGCAGTTAGAGGGTTGCATTTGCGCACATACGTCAGCTCTTCTTCTGCATTCCTCTGGCTTTATTCCTCCCTATTTGAGGGGCAGTCACCAAATATTTGAAGAAGCACCAAATGCGCTAATGGTAGTCTTAAGATGATAAGTGCACAGTATTCACCTAACAGTCAAATGGGAAAGAGGAGCCAAGTACCCTTCTGATAACTTGTCGTTTAAACGACCTTTGAAAACAAGGTTGGCTAATTAGGATACATCGCATAGCTGGAACTGCTTCGCCATTAGCCATGTAAATTTCCTATGATAATAAATGCAAAAAGGGACCAAAGGTTCGTAGAAAAAAATGTAGGAGTGCCCTGTTCCTTGTGCTTCCCTTATCTGTCGGGCTTGAGAAACATACATCTGTTAAAGTTCTCTTCTGCTTAGGATTGATAACACCCCCAGAAAACTAGCGAAAAATAGTGGTACATATGGAGCCTTTGTTACAGACGTAGGACCAACAGCAGCTGTATCTATAGTCCAGAAGCCGAAACAGAAATTGATTTTTGTCTGTGATTACGGCTCTTTGATGAAAACAAATCATGACTGTAAACCCAGTGAGAAGATTACAACAATCAAAGACCTGAAGCTGATGTACTAGTGCTTGATCTCTGCGTCAGACACTTTCTTTAAAGCAGAATAATATTGTGATGTAAGTACAAGAACCAGATGTTCTAAGGATATGAAATTATGCTCCTTTCTAAGACGTACTGAGTCTACAGTTACAGTCGGAAAAGATCCAGATGTTTTCTAATCGTACTGATGTCCATAACAAAGGATACTGATATCTCTCGTTCCTATGGTGATAGTAGATATTGTGAAGGGTCAGTTGGAAAGGAGAGATGTATGCTTTCAAGTAATTAGATGGAAGTTACCACCTATTGCATTGTACCCCAAACCTGTAATCCGCTATCGGATATCTTCATGCAGTCTTTCAAGTCAGCAAATATATTTTCCAGTTCTGTAAGAGGTTAAAGAAGAGTATTAAACGATTTTAATTCAGAATTTTAAGGGTTTGTCCTCACTCTAGGTACGCAGAAAAGTCTGAAAGATACATTTTCTGTTTACACAAAGAGCGTAATAGAGAGCATTATTTAACAACAAATGTACTCAAATAGGGGGTAGCAGATGTT
>JAAAKM020002009.1:0-13927 GCA_010016025.2 Alatinidae sp. Z8VKAUB7J3 | reverse complement strand
CCTCAAGCACATCTACATGCGCATTTTTTGCTCATCGGACTACAGAGGCCAATCGGATTGGCAGTTCACCTTATTGAGTCATTTTGACGATAACAATTATAAACATTTGCGCCACACGGTCTTACCGAGATAGATGTTAAGACTACCTGATATTGAAAACACTTTCTTTCCAGCCTTCGAGACCTCGATTTGTCATATCCTTTAGCCACGCTCTCAACAGTATGAGCAACTTCATAGGAATGGAGGCTCCTGGGGGGTTAAACCCTCCCACAGGATGATAGGTGTCAGATGAGGCTTCGAGTAGGATTGACAGCTTGAAGAAAAAGGCAGGCTATACATTTTTCGAACAAAAACGTTGACCAGTAACATCACTAGTAATTAATTACCAGATCCTTGAACGATATTTTCAAATATGCTTCTATATTTCAGCCGAACGATACTTAAAATATACCTTTGTTTTAAATGTTAGTACGATAGAAGTAAAGGTATATACAGAAAAAGGGGTGGATACGGAAACCATCCAAAGACAAAAGTAATCGTTTTGGCAAAATAAGTTTGACAGTATTAAACCGAAAAGCTTAAGTCAGAGCTAACAATATAAATAAGAAATTATCATATAGATACGAAGTTATCTTCTGAATACGTGGGACTAGGTATCAATTATCAAGACTGCAGTTTCGTGGATCTGGGGTGTGTCTGATTGTCTCTTGCCATACAGGGTGGCCCCTCTGACATTGGTCATATACTTTAGGATTACAACTTGATGCTGCCATCAACCTCCCCGTACAGACAAGGTCCACATGATGGTGCTCCTGCACTTTTTTAATGGCCTGACATTACTCAGTCTTCAGTAGGATTCTCAAGATGAGGGCAGTGCTTATCCCATGAAAAAATTCTAAACATCCTCCAAAGAACCTTCAAACAAAAGAGGAGTGTAAGGCACTCCGAAATTCCATCCCCATAGAAGGCTGTTCTTTCTTAATAACAATAATAATCATAGTTTTCTACATAGATGCTTTAGACACAATGCCGTAAGGAACATTTCATTGCCTTCAACCCCCCATATGAGCAACACCCTCTGGCTGTATCTACACAAGCTAAGGGAACAGAATTCAGAATGCTCGTAACAAAAATTTAAAAATGTAACAGTCACATTAGGAATACAGCATTCAGCTAAAGCATTACTTTACTGCCATCAGTATAAATAAATTAGAAATTAAAATGATAAGCATTTGTGAAAAATTTTATAATTTAAGATCTGCAACTCCAAATGTCGTGTTTCTGGTTTGTCTGGCATATATTGCTGAACGTTTCTGGCTGATCAAACAATTGAAAAAAAATTGTTAAAGGTCAGCTCAAAAATACAGTAAAATGATAAGAATACATACCAATTGTTGGATAGATCCACATACTGTAATGAGCTATTTCTATATAAGTT
The DNA here is from genome assembly GCA_010016025.2 of Alatinidae sp. Z8VKAUB7J3. Lineage (NCBI taxonomy): Eukaryota > Metazoa > Cnidaria > Cubozoa > Carybdeida > Alatinidae > Alatinidae sp. Z8VKAUB7J3. The sequence continues at coordinate 12,489 of JAAAKM020002009.1, read as the reverse complement.
TTCAATAACCTATTACACAAGAAGAACAGAAATTGGTTGAGCTGCACATGTAGATAAATAACTTATATAGTTTTAATAGATTTACAGAAAAGTGTTGTGTAGGTAAGATTCCCAGCCACACTGTTAAAATCCCCCTATACCAAAAGCAATATGTGATGAAACCCTAAGCAAGAACCACCTTGGTTACACAGTGGCATTGACATGCTCACCACAATATTTTCTAAAAGATGTTGATATTGTTTCTACAGGTTTAGAATACAGAGGTAAATAATATGTCATTGCCATCACAACCAAGGTTGACATGGCCTAACAAGCTTTTCCAGCTTAGTCTCTACAGGGGCCACAAGTGATAGAGAAAAAAGTGGTAAAAGTGCTTTCGGTGTTATTGTGAGCACCCATATTGATTAGCTACATTTCTTTGGTCATAATACATTATAAACAGCAACTACAACAAAAAAGGAATGACATTTACTTATCAGATAGAAAAGTGATGAAAATAAGTTGTTATATACCTTGATTTTATTATCTGCCAAATTCAACCATTCCAATGATTTCATTTCTGCCAATCCTTCTTGTCCATCAAATGGGAAATAAAAAGAAATATATACTATACATTTACGCTTTCTTGATTGCCTTCAATACCAAAGATTTTTTTTCATAAATGGTCAACAGTGAAAACACTGGAAAGAGAACCATAGAATCAAAAAGTCAGAAATAACTGATTCGTATCTATAATCATTATAGTTTTACAGATGACTCTTTGTAAAAGTTTGTAGAAACAATCATCTTTTAAATAGAAACCAGACTGTAGCCTAAAGTAAGAAGCTAGCCATTACTTCCATGTTTTTTATTACTCCACTTTTCAATATCATCAAATTTCCAACTTCACTGACATAAGGAATATAACCATCATCACAGTCATCGTCATAATCATGATCTGAATGACATCATAACATGGGAATAACAATGATGATGATGATGATGATGATGATGATGACGATAATGATGATGATGATGATGATGATGATGATGATGATGATGATGATGATGATGATGATGATGATAACAATGGTAAGCTATTCTGGGTACGATAGTACAGCTCTATTCATGAAGCCACCAAAATGTAACAAACTTCAGAAAACATCAAACAACCCAACAAACCTATAAAGAGTTATGATGGTCTTAAGATACATGAGTTATATACTTTATATATAATGAGAAAGTTTCAAAGTTAGAAAGATATGAAGATATTTTTCTCTTTGTGTTAAGTCAAGGATAAATTCTTCAATTCAGTGTTCATTAAGATTATTGGTCTACTGCTGTACCATGGGTAAATTTATTAGGGAGGGGGAATGGTACCATGGGAAGGCTAAGGAAGGGTACCATGGGTAACTATTAGGGAGGGGGAAAGTTAGTCCTGTGGCAATGCAGCATAACTTGGTCAAGGAAAGCCAATGAAAGACACATATGCTAGCCTGCTACTTCACTTTACATCCCACTGTCAATTTATTTTTTTACAAAGTACTATGCATTATTTCACTTGAATCTAAAAAAATGGAATGGAATATTATTTGGGGCCCAGGCTCCTACTTGATAAAGCCCTCAAGTTCAATATCAGTGGACATAATGCTGCATTTACCTGAAATTTCATAAATATTGTTTCCTTGTAGGTCTAAAACTTTTAATTTGTTTAATGATTCCAGGCGATGAATGCTTGTAAGATAGTTACATGCCAATGACAGCTACAAAACAACGTAATAGTACATTACTTATATGTTGGCAATATAGAAATATTTGAATTTGAAAGGGGAATCATCCAACTTGAAGTCTCAGTGACAGAGGAAATAAAAGAAAAATATTTTAAAGACTGCAAACAGGAATATTGTAAATGATGACATTTACTATAATTTAACAAACATTGATATAATTAGCACACAAATTGTCAAGAACATGATGTAACATTCACTTCTTAAATTAGCAGTACTACATGCATCCAGTTTCCAGGTGCAAACCAAAGTGTGGAGCCAAAGCATTTGTATTTGTACTCATTTTCTATGTGTATATACTTATATTTGTTTGTTTGTTTACAAAAGACACCAGAGATATTCATGAAGTGGTGACACTTGTTCTATTTTTCTAGTGTCTTCTCTAAATTGATATTCCAAATCCTTTCTTTTCAATGATACTTAGCTATTAGGAAGATTTCTGCATTTTGTCTATATGAGAATAACGGTACAGAATAATGGTACAGAAGCTGGTAATCATAATACTTTAAATAGTCCAATATTGTCATCATAAGCTATTCATGGCAAGCAACAGGTAAATGTTTAAAAAATGGAACCATACAGGCTATGACATCTTTCTTCCAGTATATACAATATAACGTCAACATCAAAGAGCACCTGCACACCTGTAATTTCCTTTACCAGAAGAGTTTAAACTTTTAAGCCTCTCCCAAACCTAAATATGTTTAAAATGCATTATTCATCATTACGTCGTTATTACAGAAAATGCCATAAAACTCTGGACTTACCTTTTCTAGGCAATAGAAATTCGGAAAGTTTGGTGTTTGTGAAAACTTATTGTTATTTAAAAGTAAAGTCCTTGTTCCCAAGGTGAACTGCTCATCATCTATACTTTCTAAATTTTTACCTATAATTAAAAGAATAAGGCCTTAAATTCTCATTAAGATCAATCTAGAGTCAAAGAAAAGAAATAGGAAAACCTACCTGGAGGAAATCACGCAAAACAAAATTAATTGTCAACATAAGAAACAAAATCTAACAATGTGTTGCTATTTATGATTTATCAGCTGGATTCACCTAACTTCCCCTAAGGGCTATTGGTAATGTCAGTAAGTGCTTCTGGTGTTAAATAATGAACCATGCACCAAGAGGCAAACTGAAATTGTATACATCTGTACATACCTCTTATATCAAACCCCATTGTAATGGACTTTAAGGGACTAACATTTAACATCAATTATGATGGGGCTCCAATATGCAGAAAAATCTGTTATAATGGATTTGAATATTGCATTGAGTAACCGATTCATTTTGCTAAACATTTTTGCAATACAACGATCACAGCAATTTTATTGAGTGAAACGAGAAAGCTATTACAATGAATTTATAGGGAACGAGAAGATCCTAGAAAATAACGGTCGCAAGAGTGACACATTTTCTGCAACTTGTGTTATTGAAAATGGCGTAAATTGTAAACAAATTCTTTTTCTCAACAGACTACCGCTTCTTTGTTTTGATACATGCCACTTCTAAAGCGGCAAGATGAAAAGGCCTAAATGAATCGTCGTCGACGATAGTTGTCAGCACATGATGTGTTTTCAATCAAATGCTGTCCTATTGTCGAGTCTGTTTCGTGATCTGTTGACTTGATTACTCACAAATTAAAAGCAAGCCAATCATTTGCTCAAAATAATGCAACAAAGCAAATCATTTGCTCAAAAAATAAACTCGATGAGGAATTAGCCAACATTAAACCATTTTTCTAGAAAACGGCTACCCAGAAAATGTCATCAACATTGTCATTTCCAATCAAATTGCTAAGTTTTTATCTGACTCAAAATATGGTCTTATGAAGTGCCCAGTATATTTGCGACTACCGTGGATTGGGAATGTTTCCGTGAGTTTTGACAAAAGAGTAAAAATTACCATGAACAACAGTTTTTCCATGGTACAAACTTGTGTGTGTTATTTATTCCACTCAAAAGCTGCTGTCTGTTGCCCAAACAGATGTACTACCTGTTACACATAAAAGTTTATTAGTTTATAAATTCACATGTCGCTGTGAGAGCGAATATATAGGTCGTACATTGCAGAGGTTACATGACAGAATCATGCAACCTTCATTAGTAGACACAGTAAGGTTTCCAAAACTTTACTAAATCACGTAAACAAAGTCAAGTCAACAGATCGCAAAACAAACTTGGCGATAGGATGGTATTTGATTGAAAACACATCATGTGCTGATGGCTATCATCGATGACAATTCATTTAGGCTATTAGTGAGAGCCAGATCTCCTTTTCATCTTGCCGCTTTAAAAGCCGCATTTATCAAAACAAAGAAGCAAATACTCTGTCGACAAAAAGAATTTGCTTACAATTTATGCCTTTTTCAATAACACAAGTGGCAGAAAATTTGTCGCTATCATGACTGTTATTTTCTAGGATCTTCTTGTTTCCTATAAATTCAATATAATAGCTTTCTCATTTCACTCCAAGCCATTGCTGTGATCAGTGTATGGCGAAAACATTTAGCAAAATGAATCCATTACTCACCACAATAGTCAGGTTTTGTACCACAAACCAACTTTTCAAATATAATGGATTTGTCAGTGAAGTCTATTTCATCAAGTTTCTGGGCTTGACTGAAAACCTAGACATGCTCAAGTACAGGTAATTCAGAGATAAATTTAATGGTCTTGCAGGGATATCTGTACACAGTGTAACTTGTGAAACAATCCACTTCATGAATTGTATCAAACACATTATTTTTATATAGACTATGCAGGCATTTGAGTCATTTACTAACCTTTTCAACTATTTCTTGACAAAAATAGCATATAATTTAGTTGGACACTCAACGTGAGAATCCATCAAAGTATTTTCAGTTATTACTTTTTCAAGATCACTAAGCAGTTCAAGTCCTTGAGGACATGAGCCATAAACCTCCAGACTAATGATGGCTTACATGGAGTAATAATACCTTGGAGGAAAATCCACAGGGATGCTGGACAATGATCAGTTATAATAAGGTGACCACTGCATCAGAGTCCATTACATCTACTTTGGGGATCAAATATTCCAAATGTAATAACCTGAAAGTGAGACACGAGAGGAAGTCTACTATATTGGAATGCCCACTATATTGTGTGTTCAGTGTAGTTTTAAAGAATATTTGATTTAGTTAACTCCCCATTCTTAGAATTAGAAAAGTAAGTTTTGATTCTCATGGCAATAAACGTGAAGGTCATTGATTAATTATTTGTTTTGTGGAACATATTATTGCCACTTCCTGAAACAGAATAAAAAAATGTTTTGTCTGAAAAAGGAAACTGGCACTTTTCCAGAACAAACATGGGATTCTTTCACAACTAACGTTCCACTACCGTCACTCCACCGACATAATCAAGAGCTGTACAATACACTCATATGCATTAGTAAGTGTTTTCTGGTATCGCCCTGTAAAATGAAATTGAAGTTTTTAAACTACCACTTACATTTTAAAGTGGTTTCATGCGATAGGCATGACCGGACTGGAGTATCCGTTTATAACTGGATTTCGGCGTTTCACAATTTATCACCAACTTAAAATTGTTATGAGCATTCTAGAAAGAACTTTATTTTACAGTTGTGATTGATCGGATTTCACTTGGGATAACCTACAGGTACAGGTACTGCCAATTGTACAATATTCTTAAAAGGCCTGCAGGTATTTCCCATTTCCAATTGACTCCGAAGGTTCAAAAATAGGACCCTTCGATAAACCTATTAAATGTACCGGTTACTCCTAAGATTTCGCGGTAATGTCTCATAATTACCTATCAAACCAAGGAGACGTAATTTGTAGTTGATCACTCAAACCCCATCCCAGTTGTGCAAACTGCAATTACTTGTGTTTACAAAACGAATTCTACTGAAAAAGCAAATGCAGAATTTTCTCATTAAAAGTGGGTGGAGGCCGACAAGTATCAAGCTGTGATATCATGTTCTTACCATTGAATTATATATTCTACTTCATTGGTATTAAACCTCAAATCAGTCCATTGTCGTTTCTGTTTCTTTACTTACTCAAATTTAAACGTAAAAAATAGCTTCAAATAAAGTCTACTTCAGTTTTACCAAATAATCCCCAAAAGGACACCAGTGTTACATTTTAAACATCTGTTCCGTGTATTTTCCTAGCTCTGAAAACCAGTTGGTCTCTTCCTAATCTTAACGGGTGTCTTCAGCATTTTAAATTTGGTAACAAGTGCTCTCAATTAGATGTTAAAGCAAAGATTTACCTGAAAGATCCACCACTCTCTTCGTAGCCATGCGAGGGCTCCTAACACTCCGTGTTGGTTCAATGTCGCTGTAGCTGATTATGCTTGTTTGCATCGGGCCTTGCCTTGGAGAAACCACCGTCGGTGCTTTCGCGAGCATATTTATTTATTATGATGGAACACTTCTAGAACACCAGTGTGCCAAATTTTGCTCACTTTGCTCTTTAAATGCTCCTTCTATCACGTAATAATCTTTTGATCGTCAACATAAATAACTAACTGAAATAAAATAGATTTTTACGTGAGCGCTGTTTGTTTGGGTCGTGGCCTCCATGTGAATTTGTGTTGCCGCCAAATGGAAACGCTCGACCTAGGCTTCCTTCAGATATGATATCGCCCTTTTAAATCTCTGGTTCTCACAGCTCCACCACTCTCAGAGCCCCAAGGCATTCCCCAAAGCAATATTTTTGGATACTATTGTTAAGTCAATGATTACGAAAGTAAAGTATAGTGTATTATTTTGTGCCTATTCCAATTCTCTCCCACAAACAATCATATAAGACCTGAGAGAGAGAATTAATTGTTCGAAACATCTATTCAGCTCAGTTACGACGCCATAGGGGAGCTTAAAAGAACCCGTGAGAGGCCTTTAGCATTTTTCAACCTTTTTGTTCCAGGAATAGCATATTTAGACTATTTGAAGTCAAACTTTTAAATAAAATACACAGCAACTTTTCATTGCTGAAGAATTCCAATTATAGTCCCCTTGCGCAGAAACATTCCGTAGACCCTGATCTCTGATATGTTAAGGTGGGCATGTGCTCCATTCAATGACTTTCTATTTCAAGATAGAAAGTCATTGGTTCCTTTTAACATTTCTTGAAAAAAATAGCATCAAATTACGGTGTAAATGAAGACAATGCTGCATCTGAACTCCATCGTACTAAGGAGACAAACTTGACAGGAGCCAGCAAAGAGGCTTCAAGATTAAAATACAACTACAACTTGCTGTTATGTCTAAGATATACAAAAGATTGCTTGTAAAATTTGAAACAGCTACAGTAAATAAGTGGGACCCTGTCTATTAATTCAGCACAACATGGGAGCAGTTTCTTTATTTTTAAAGCAGTTTAAGTATATACTTGCATAAAGGCAGTGGTAGTAAACAAAGCGGTAATCTTAAGCTTGTGTCGGCGAACTTAAAAAGAGAAAAACATTGCAAATAAGTAGATCACCATAGACACATTTGAAGCGGGCTCGAAGAACAGGCACATTGTTTTAGAATAAGTTTGTCGGCAAAAACATTCGCGAGGGAAAATTTAGGTTATAAACTTGCGTGAATTATGATACTTATTACTAAATGTTGTCAAAAAGCCTTTGAACAACTGACAAATTATATGTCTTTTACAAGAATAACGTTTAGCAATAAAAAGGATATAAAGAATTAAACCCTTCGATTTAAATCAGTTTCACGTATCCTTGTGGTGCTAATACATTTCCTTCTTGGCTCTTAACAAGCATCGTCCTCCCGGTGCAAATCCTCATGAGTCTGTTACCGCATGCCCAAATTTTGGCCTCATACAACATCAACAACGAGGATACATGAAATATGAAATCACTCAAAGAAACGACTTTCTCCAGATAAGATGTTTTCAGGACGTCAAGAGGAAATATTTTCGCAAATTCTGGGTCGTAAATTTTAGAGGCCTGAAATTTAAAAAAAATGGCCAAACTTGGCAAACAACCCGAAATATATATTGCACACTATAGCAGCAACGTTATGTACGTAAAAGCTTTTTTCGTGTGTACAATCCTCAGAAATGATCAAAATGAAACGTAGTGATAAATAAACCTAACTCTCTAGAATGCCCTTAGTCCAACGCCTTTGGCATAGGACTATGTGAGCAATTCCTCATATGGCTAGTCGGAGACTCTATGCTGGGCAACTCTGCAGGCTCTGCGGTTTTTGCACGCTACAGGCATATTTCGCATGACGGACCCAGTGTGGGGTATAGCACTTCACCCTGATCAGGGTTTTGACCGAAGGCCAACGGTGGTCTGCGCTCACAGAGAAACCTCGCTCGGTACAGATTCGTCGATGGCGCAGAGTGACCTAGACTGTCATGAATGAAAGGTGAATAGTCTACCGACAAGTTATCAAAAGTAAAACGCCAAATATAGAAACTTTATTGACAACGTTTCGTCTAACAGACTTCTTCAGGTCACCTTTAGCCAATTTTCAGTAGTGACCTGAAGAAGTCTGTTAGACGAAACGTTGTCAGTAAAGTTTCTATATTTTGCGTTTTACTTTTGATAACTAGACTGTCATCAAGTTACCGCGTGAAAAGTCAGAAAAGAAATGCGAGTAGCCACTTGGAATGTCCAATCATTATACCAAGCAGGAAGTTATGATAACATTAGATTAGAATTCAACCATTTGAAGATAGATAACTTTGGCATTAGTGAAGTAAGACGGACTAAGACTGGAAAGATAATATCAGATGATGTAACCTTTGTGCATTCAGGGCACGCTGATGTACATAAATAAGGCATTGGAGTCATGCCAACCTCCAGATTAGCGAAATCACTTTTGGGTTTTTGGGTAGTCTCAGACCGTGTTATATTAGTAAAATTGTTTTCAACAGCCCTCAATGTGACAATCATTCAAGTTTATGCTACGACATCTTTCAGCTCTGATGAAGATCTTGATAGATTCTACTGTGATAGATTCTACTGTGATAGATTCTACGATTTTACGGATCTTGATAGATTCTAGTAGCGAACAAGTGGTGTGCGTTGGTGCACAATCAACTAAAAAAGAAAATTATTGGGTTTCTTCGAATATCTTCTGTAATTCCCTTTCGCATGGAGCAAACATTCGTTCGTTTGTGAGAACTCTTTAGAAGAATGGTCACATTCATAAAAAACCCACATGAAATTTTGTCATTTGAAGACTCAAGGTTTAAGCTTTTAACTCCCAAAATTTCTAAACTTGAGTTTACGAACATAACACTACCAAAATTATAAACAAATAGCTACAAATAGAATAAACAAATTATAAACTTGAGTTAATACAATGATACGCACGATAAGTAAGAAAAAGATCATACCTAATGATACAAAATCCATGTTTTGGTTAACAGACGTCGATTTTGTGTTCTTAAAATATCTCAACGCCAACGTTTCCTAGTATTTGTAGTTGAATTAGGTTGAGATTACCCTCACGTTCATCACTCAAAGTAGTCCTATAAGACGTTTCAAGATTCGTATACCAGATACGGCTCGGTCTACCTCAGTTGAAGCTCGGGGTTATAGGCATACACATCCAATTCTCAAAAGCCTTCGTAGGTTCGGGGAGCAGTATGCATTCGCCAATTTGAGGGGATCGAGTGATTCTTCTCATGGTTGTTCAATTCCTTACACCTTCCGAACATCTACGCGAATAGCTGTTGCTTACCTTCTTCGTTCATCTTTCATCAATGGTCCTTTAGCTCCAGGCTCTTCCGAGAACGTTGATTGATTGAACTTGATCTCCAAGGAGAGTTTCCATGTCAGCATTATGGTGTAAAATAATACACCATTGTTTGGAAGTTCATTTGAAACTTTAACATTTGGATTGATGATGGTTTTCTGGTATTGTAGTCCGGTCTTGCCATGACAAAAGGTAGCAAGAAGAGTATGCAAAGCTTAAGTCCTTAATTACAGTATGCTTTTTCTGCAATGTTGTTTAATCATATTCTTAGAGGAAAATATACTCCTCTCTTGATAATAGGTCTCTTTTTCTGATACATTTGGTTTGTTTTTCTGAAAACAGAAATACTCTCTTCCGTAAAAGGGGCACTCTCCTCTACAGAAAGTGCACCTTTGCAACTTTTTTAACAAAGTAAAGGCTCCGTGCCCCCCTCCCCACTGGCCTCAGAATCCTATGTCTATAATTCTAATTTCTATTGGTAAAATTTCAACCCAGTATGTTACCGTGATATTGTAACCACGTGACATCTACGTCAATGTTCAATGCTATTGTGATTGTCTTCAGTTGTTTTAAGATCGAGTTGTTGTACACAAGTTACGATGAACTAGTTTTCATTCATGCCGCAATCTGTTTATTAGTTCGCGCAATGCTTATACGTCCGATAATACAGAAGGCACATGCATGAATAATATGGAAGCGGTATGTTAGTCCGCAAAGAAAGCAGAATTTCATTGGCATAATGTCTTTAGATAGGAAGAGGGCAAAATTTCTTTGGCTAGGAAGAGAGTACAGTTTCTTTGTGTAAAAAGAGGGAACAAGTTCTTTGGTTAGATAGGAGGCAGACGAGGCCTTGAACACCCCCCTCCCTCTCCTAGTTACGCGCCTGATGAAATGGCATAAATTTCTTCTATAAGCTGAACTGAGAGTTATCACCTCATGCTGTTGTAAAAAGAGGATTCAGCACTCGACTACCATTATGGTTTGAGTTATTTTACATTACGAATTGAACCCTTGAAAAGTCAAAAATACAAAAATACAATCTGAACTTGATCCAACTACAAGCCGAGGCAAAAGAAATGATGTAGCGGAATTCTTGTAGTAAATCTGGGTGCAAACTCGGAGAGAGCAGTTAGTAAAAAAGAGCAAAGCGCAGGTAAAATTATTTGGGAACGAAATGAATCAGAGTGAAGTGCAGGGCAACGAGTTTGCCGAGGGAAACACTCCTACACCTGCGCGTGCCCAAGCAGCTGCTCCAACGCAGAGCGAAGATACAATGAGTGATCGAGGGATACCGGATCCTATGGGCCAGATTGCTATGGATGACCAGGAAATGAAAGGTGTAGGACAAGAACATTCCTTCTTGATGGACAGGTCTGACGTAGAGCAAATGGAGCAAGGTCTTCTTTGTTTATTGGATGATTTTAAAAGTGGACGACTCCATGCATTTGGTAGGCCAACCGACTCTTAATACTATTCGTTCGTTCATTTATGTTGCTGGACACTTCCGACTGACAGAGGCTATCTACTCATCCTCCGTGATATGGACGCCAGACGAATTTTTGAGTTAGTTGGCTTGCGCGAAGCTCAGGCTAGGCCAAGGCCTGCCGCGCCGGCACCACTGCAGTTTCGCACCCGGTAGCATCCCACAACTAACCCCCACCCCGGCACTACAATAGTTTGCTGCCCCTCCCTCCAAAATCGTCGATAATGTATTTGTATTTAAATGGAATTTATAAGGTATGTACCGTAGTTTATTCTATCGGGAATTTAATGAAACCCAATTGGTATTTGTCACGTACGTTTAATTTAATATATAGAGGTTTATAATCAAATACCCCACTCGTAATTACGGATTCAAACACGAGCGCGAGCGATTCAATGTATTCCTCGATAATGTATTCGTATTTAAATAGAATTTATGAGGTTTGCAGTTTATCTTCGGCAATGTAATGAAAACTAATTGGAAGTTGTTATGCACATTTAATTCCAAATAGAGAAGTTCATATATACCATTGCTACAATTACCGATCCAAACAAAGTTATTGGGAGATCATATGCACTTTACTATAATAGGTCTAGGTATTTTATTTGTCATTTTATATCATTATAGAAACACCAGACCTAACCCATAAGATATCAAGGGTAGAGAAAATGTGTGAATTAAGTTATATCTCCCAAGTGTAAAAGACCGAGGACATAGATGCGAGGCGTAACAGAATTTGCAATCCTAACTGCTTGAGCGGTTAACCCGACCACTCCTTTGGACCATAATGCCAACACCTTAGCTGTTATATCTTGAGTTCTCGAATACCTCCAATGAAGAACTTGTCTGATGAAACACAGCAGGTCTGAGTTCAAATATACCATATATGTACAGAAGTATTTATATAAAGTACAAATATATTAATTAATTAATATCACAATTTAGCTAGGTTCGTAATCAGTTCCCTTTCAGCAGCATTTGAGCTGGCAAGTGTATCGCTAATGAGTTATTGAGCAATCAACTTCGCATGATGCTCTGAAAGCAAGCTGACAGGCTGACACAAGTTTCTCAATACATAACATTAGCCAATCCACCATAATGCCTTTTACTACATTTAATCAGCCCTCTCATTGTAGTGACTCATAATCATTGTGTATCCTTTCCTTACAAGCTAAACATGAAATGTAAGGTTGGGTCTGTATGTCTTATATGTGTCTAAATTGGAACCTACTGCAGAAAGAACCCTATCAGCAATTTGAGCTCATTTACTGTTGAAACATTGAAGCCAAGTTAAGTCAAGATCAAAGTCCAAATGTTGTCAAAATGACAAGTTCTCTGGGATGAAAAGCTTGCACACAAATACCCAAATCTATAGTTATGAATCTTGGTAGGGTTTTTAGCATTACCATCAGTTAAGTTAATGAGTTCTGTTACCCCTGATAATGACCATATTGTTGCCCCTGTGGATAAAATTTTCTCATGTCAAATCAGTAGTGTCATGCCAATATAGTGAGTATATCGTTTACTTGA
>JAAAKM020002007.1:0-11619 GCA_010016025.2 Alatinidae sp. Z8VKAUB7J3 | reverse complement strand
ATGACGAGTTCTGATTTAACAACGTTTTCGTTATAGCCATCTTTTCGGTTGTTATACTCATCCAGTATGTAACCTATAGTTTACAGTGGTCTATCATCCATCCAGTATGAACGTTGACATGGAAGTCTGTGAAACTCCTTGGTGTTACCTTTTCATTACACTAATTGTACGTTCACGAGGTATCTCCAAGGCATAATTATTTCACCCGTTTAGTATAAGTTCCAGTATCATACGTCGATTCATAAGTCTGAGACAATAGGGCTAATCGAATGTATTATGCCCTCCCTGATTGGTTACTGTTGACTGTGTCAAAGGACTTTTTGCAACAGTAGACTCTTGATGAAGCTGTGGTCGTATTTATTAGCACAACAACAGCCCTTTTATATTCAGCTCCCTTAACAAGCACACCTACTTTCATTCCTTTTGCCCATGCTGCGACCAAAGGAAGTTATGGTTTGAATATTATGAAGACCAAAGGATAATGAGCAAATGAGATAAAACACCACGATGAAGCGAATTGGCTAGCAATGAGTTTTGTGCTTATTAAAGCTGAAATAAGCCTTACTTGACAGTTGCGTGTTCGCAGGTGCTACAACATAATTGGAAATGCGTTCTGTTTTGTTCGGTAGCAATTTCCTAACTGAACAATGGCTTACATGTAGTCAGTGCTTACAGATAAAGTAGACTGCTTGGTCTCTTAGGGTGGTTTGCAGTATAAAGAAGGATGGAGTAAGTAATATTTATATAGGGGATCGCATTCTCCAAACACCTAAATAGGGACACTGTAGTGGTATTATCATGACTTTGCTGAAACGTGACCCCACACTTTGCTATCAAATGTACATGAATAGAAACGAAAAATCACAAAGTACATTTTCAAGTTTTTTCCTCAAGGAAAGAGTTTCGTCGAAAGGCACGTAGTCAAAGGCAGGTGATACCCAAAACGTGGCTTAGAATGTTATGGATTTAATGTTATTGACGACCACCATCACCGTGTAAACGGGTATTACGTTAATAATGGCGATCCACAATTGTTCGTTTGGGTTGGAATAGAGTTGCCTCTTTATTAATGTTGTTATATTTGACATCTGCTTTGAAGCGTGGATATGCTCTACGATATTATAGAGGGGGAAATATTTACTCTTAAATTAACTTCTCGTCCTTACGCTGAATGAAATATTTAGAACAAGCACGTAATAGTGTTATGCAGGGGGTGATTTAAGGGATATCTTTCACGAGTAACCTATTTAGATACGAAATTACCCTCATCCTCCAGGCACAGGGGTCAGTTTCGGTACTTCAGGTCAGTATATCTATAATTTATTGCTGTTTAGCCGTTACAATGATATCAGATAATCCAAAGGGCTTAATTAACCGACATTAATCTTCATAAAGTGATATTTAATGACATTAGTAAAATTAAACTTTTTCTTACTTCTCAATCTCAGGGCAGCACAAGAACAATTTATCGAAGATATGACCAGCACAAAGCCTGGTAATGAATGGGAGAGAGTAGCCCGGATGTGCGATTTTAACCCTAAAAATAGTAAGAACACCAAGGATGTGGCGAGGATGAGAAGTATATTGCTTCATCTCAAGCAGAATCCACTGGTTCGATAATAGTTCGTGTATTGCTTATATCGATGGTAACTTTCTAACGTTTACACTACCTCTTTTCCAGATAGTCTGTAAGCTTTCCTCAATCATTTTCGGTTCCAACACAAATTGTGTCGTTGATATTTTGGGAATTGTAGTCAGTCAGATTCTATGCCGGGCAAGGATAAGCCTGGACGAGTAATGCTTAATTTTTTTCATCTTTTTTATTTCCTTAATTGATGTAATTAGTCGCATTATGGCTTACAAAATGTAAAGTTATATACTGGGAATAGAGGAACATCTCCCTCCATCAATTGTCTGCCTGTTCTCCTCGTTAATCGTTGATTGTAACGCAGTCGCTCGCGCTTTCCACCCGCCCGAACTCCCATCACTTAGACAATAGTTGTCGTAATATCTTGAGACGGTCAAGTCAGCTGACATATGATTTCCCTTGACACGTTTTAAGTATTTGTGATCTAAAACAAGCTAAAGAAGGGACATAAAAGTGGTATTTCAGGGTGAACGTTATTTAGAAGTAGCACTAAATAACACTGCGATGACTTTCTTTAGCAAGTGATCTACACAGAGATGAAATGCAACATTCTACTCTGGGAAAATTGTTTGTAAACTACTGTATGTAAAACATCCTTTCGTCAAATATTTTGTTCCTGGGGCTAAAGGGGATCGCTTCTCGGCCTTTTGGCATGGATGTAGTATCTGTTCTCATTGATGACAGATGCTTTCCATAATCCGCGAGAGGCGGTCCTACTGGGCAGTTGAGCCTGCTTAACGGCTTGCTTCTCCGGCCGGTAGCACAAATTGAGGGGCGTCGCCCTTGGATGCCCCAGCTGCCCTTTATGTATTAGTTACTCTGTTTGGTGGTTTTTCTGTTTATTTAGGGTAGTTTCAATGTCGGGCCCACTGCTCATCAGGGGTCTATCATTGAGAGATTGCCATAGGAGTTACATAGGAGGCTCTAACCTCCCTCCCCTGAAAAATCGTAGTAGAAAAAAAGACCAAAGCAAAGTAGGGTTAACTTATTCTAATGCCTCAGATCTTCATCATTGAAGACTTGGCCCCAAAGACAACTACATCAATCAACCGAGGGTATCTCCAGATAGCTCCTTTATCCATTAAGTACAACTTCGGGTTCAATGTGTAAACTAATTAGGTTTGCACAATACACTGATATGACATGAATCATTCACCTCCACGAGGCAAGGTCCATCAATTCTGTACACGACGGTTTCCAGATCCACCTCTATTTCATTTAATCAGTTGACTTGCCCGAATCAGCTGTAAGGCAGAACTCACACAGTGGTCGAGAGATATTGCCGGTGTCTATTAACGTGGGTACTCTTTGGTCTCTAATAATACGGGGAGTTGGAATAACCTGGGGGTGGCGGAAACAATTTTAAAAATTAATAAACGGGAGGGTTGGAGTAAATTTTTGAAAATAACTTCGGATGATTATTAAATGAAAATGAAACAAAAAAATCAAAGTAAGGTACATTTTAGGCTCAGAAACCTTTACATCACTTAAAAATCGTCAAATAAATCCTCTAAAATTTTTCTTTTTACATCATCAAAGCTGATTTCCCAAAATTAATAAACGGGGGGCTCTAACACCCTCCAGGGGGCTGGAAAATATACGTTCCCCTCTTATTAGAGACTAAAGAGTATGGTATTCCAGTGCGAATTGCCCAGGTGGAAATTTTCCCCGGTGTCGGAAACATCTATTACGTGTGGGAAACATTGAATGGGAGATATCCGAGTGGG
This sequence comes from Alatinidae sp. Z8VKAUB7J3, assembly GCA_010016025.2. Taxonomy (NCBI): domain Eukaryota; kingdom Metazoa; phylum Cnidaria; class Cubozoa; order Carybdeida; family Alatinidae; species Alatinidae sp. Z8VKAUB7J3. The sequence goes on along the minus strand of JAAAKM020002007.1, from coordinate 8,244 downwards.
AACAGTAAATTCCCATTCAAATATATTGTAGAATTCTGATATATCGGAGACTTTCAGACCAGGAAATATATCAGATTATTATACTAGGAGTCGTTGAACAATAATCCAAATATTGCGAAGATTTTCTATGTTATAAACAGTAAACCAAATAAAAAAACAAATAAAACAATGGAAGATGTTCTATTATTCAAGTTCATTTAAAATACAAAGGAATTGCATACAAAGCGTTTGATTAATATGCTAATATTTGTAGCGAGCCGCGTTTCAAGCTATAGATTGAAAAATAATTGCGTCTGCCTCTACTGTGAAGCAGTTTCGAATACTACAACTTCAACGATCTAATCGGCGATTCAAACAATACATGGAAAGAAAGCACTATGACAATGTTGGAATTCCACATATTTGGCAGGTAGAATGGTGATCCGATATATGAAATTAAATTTTTATTGATTTTGATATTTTGAGCTAGAAGGTACATCGGATAGCGGAGCTGACATATGGAACTTGATTTGCCAAGAAATACGAAAGAAATTATGAGAACCAAAAATTCTTCTGGTGTATGCGATTGTCCGGTTTAACCGAATCCGATATATCCGGCTGATTCTTTAGTATGAATGGCGCACACGGATCATTGAAGCTCTGTGTCTTATTGTTTCTTTTGTTTTGAATTATTGCTGAACTGGAAGGAACTTGACCATGACTCACTGCTTGAAGGTATGAGGGCGTAAAAGGAAGTGGCTATAAGATTCACGATAGTTTGTAATGTATTGTACTTTTCCCTTTTAATGGTCGTTCTATAAAGCATGGGTTCTATAATGGACTCATGATGATGCTATTTATGGATCCCATTTGTCATGCTGTAGCGTGAATACTTTCAATGTGCATCCCTTAAGCAGCGACTAATAAGGTACTAAATTGCTATCACAATGATTTCCATCAGTTCTTTCCCTTACTAATGAGGCAGGGAACAACATAAAATCTTGGAACGTTTAATTCAACTGTCATTCAATGAGTTCCTTGTTGGGGACTGTCCGACATTAATAACATTTGAAATAGACATACTTGAATTAACTTGAAAAAGTTCTTTTTACCTTGCAAATTAAAACATTTGCACAAAATGGCGTGCACGTAGGTGTGCACGTACCATCAAAACTTCTGCTGATCATTCCACCTTACCATTGTCAGTGACCCTTAAACTTAAAGATTGGTATTTCTTTATTCAGCGTTCTCTTCTCTTAACGCAACTGCCACAATCTCTGTTGGATCCATACTGATGGCCTTTTTATTCAACAACTTTCTCGAATATGCACAGACTAATTCCATTTATCAAGTAAAATCTCAGACTAATGAAAAATATTTGCATTATTCGCAATAGCGATAAAATATGTTGTGCAATATGATGAAATTCGTCAGAAAAAATGAAAGTAAAATGAGAAAATCGCATTTTTCCGATACCCTCTATACAGACAGTGAATTTAGAGTTATATTTTGCATGTTTTATGGTTGTTTTCAAGTTATGTTTAGAGAAAAAGAGAAATAGCAGGTTGAATAGTGTCAAACCGTTTCAATAGTTGCTACAATGATGCATTGAAAACAGCATTTTACCCAAGATAAAACCATCTGGCGTAATGACTGTGGATACATGCAAAATACGATAAAGCTACTACAAACACTTTTATTTCAACGACTTTTCACAAAATTTCACAATTTTTTTTCAAAATTGCAACATTTAATAGCCATATACGACGTCATTGACGGCAGATTACAAAAAAAACGAGTCTGACTTGTAACTCATCTAATTCCATAGGTAATCGTGTCAGGGTATATCGGATGATTTTGTCTATGGCAGCTATTATGCATTCTACTTTGTCATGCTACATAAATTATAAACTGTATGTTCTTTCTCGCAACTGCTAAGGTAGACCTTTCTTGTTTTTGTTGCCCGTTAGGCATAATTTTCCATCAACTTGCAGTCATTCACCTCTCATATGTTGGGGGATCTTCGGGATCCTCGTCCACGTAAGATTGTGTACTTGAAAGACTGCCTAAATTTCCTAAATTAAGAGTATGATAGACTTGCTACTTTTTGCGCTCTGATATTAAAGATAAAGATCTAAATTTAAGTACCGTACTTTTTGCATCTTCAGTATAGCTAAATTTTATCATTATCCAGGATACCAGGTTAAAGTTAAATGTCTGATTCGTTAATAATGTAATATGAAAAAGGCATACTTCTGTCCAGGCGTGAAAGGCGTCCGCGTTTGCTTTGATGAGAGTTACGGGGCGAACAGTCTTATAACAAATGATTAAGAAATTCTTGTATGGATCGTATTGCGGTTGCACATCTGTCGTCTTTAAAAGTAAAGGACCAAAGCAGAGTCTCGGCCTTTTGGCAAGTAATGGATGTAATATCTGTTCTCATTGATGATAGATTCTTTCCATAATCCACGAGAGGCGGTCCTACTGGGCGATAGAGCCTGCCTCGTGGCTTGCTTCTCTGCACGGTAGCCAAAATTGAGGGGCGCTCTTTGGCGCTCCAACTGCCCTTTATTTATTTATTAGCCCGTTTGGTGACTTTTTTATTTATTAAGGGTAATTTCCATGTCTAGCCCACTGCTCATCACCCACGTTTTCGCTGCGTGTTTCCTATCAATTGAGCTAGGTAACTTCCCATGTTAACATACTCTATTTCTCTAGTCGCCAAAGAGACTGGTTACATTGGTTTAACTTAAAGTGTTTTAATACATCCGCCGTTGGTTTATTGATGGGAGCATCACTTTATTATTCTGAAAGATGTCGCTGAATTTGTGACTGTCGAACACACGGCTGAATTCTGTTGAGGTTTTTAGTCCATTTCTACTTACCTTTGCTGAAGGAGAGCAATATCAATCCATTTAGCTGCGCCAGTGAATCAAATTTTATAGTGAAAGCTTTTATGGATATACCCTGCTGACGCAACCAACTAAATGGAAGATGTCCTTCCAACCATTATTCTGTGTTAAAAATATATGACCACTCGCGATCAATTATATCAATTGTATCAGCTTTTACATTTAATAATGAAGCAAGAACAATCTATCTTTGTTTCTTTCATATTTTTGGAAATGATGACTTTTATGTTTTCTCCTTTGCGATGACCTTGGGAACATGGTGAAAAAGTATACCATAATTTTCCATCTCGTTCTTTTCTCCATTTCTACAGTAGCAAGAGAGGCCGTGAATGTTTTCGTAACTCCCCCCTCCCCCTCCCCAAACGTTTGCACTCAAGGTTTGAGAAGTTTTATTCTTTTATAAAAGTACACCTAGTTTAAGTTTAGCAAAAACTATATTGATAAAGGTTGTAGCTACCACATTTGAGGGATTTTGTTTCACTTCAGGAAAATCTAGGGACGCCAATAGTAAAACTGCAAACTCATAGCGACCTATCACTTGAGAACCTGTGCCAGTCGTCGTTAATAGTGTATTCGATAAATTATAGATACAAATAGAAAACAAAAGTACAAAGCGCAATTTACAAATCGTAAAGAGAAGACCACGAAACCTGCTGTCAGGGAAAATGTTTAATAAAGTAAAGAGAATTGGCCTTAGACAAAAGTACCTAGTTCTGTGAAACATAGACCACTAGCAGAGCAACAGTTTGATCGAAAGAATTGAATGCTTTTCTTGTGGTATCAAGGTCGTGCCTGTTTGATTTGCTATAAAAAAACTGTGGGAAGAGATGGAAGCTTGTGTTCTTTTCGAGGTTAATAGATGACAGAGGTTGGCGATTGATCACTGTCAGAGTTTGTTTTAAGGGATTGTTATTTCCAGTAGATTTCGAACTAATGTTAATATGGCAGCGCTTCTTCAGAACTTGAAACAACTTGATAGTATTTATAGTGGTTTAGCAGACGCCAAAGGTATGTTATATACATTTACTTGCGTTATAGATACCGCGTCTTCTACAAGAGCAATTTAGAGTATGCCCCATTATTTCTCACAGGAATTTTCCTGCCCTCTTTGAACATCGACACTGATGAATCTTCTATGCTATTTATTTCAAGCTTTACAAAACGGTGCCGTATTTAACAGTAACAGGAGAAGCTCGAGTGGTAGTGAAAGCGATATTCAATTAGGGACGCTTAAAGATCTCTCCTTGAGGGTATTAGATAAGTTCACATTCCCTACTCTGAAAACGTTTGGTCTTCCCTACATTGAAAGACTACTTTGGTAATTTTTAAAGGTTTCACTCAGACTGCGATAAGCAATCAGTTAGTCTTCAGCTGTTACGTTCAGAGTTATGCTGACTATTTACACAAAATTTTCGAACTGTCATATATCAAAGTGATGCTAAACCAATGCGCACTACTACTGAAGATAGATAGATAACGCCTTAACCAGAACTCTAAGTCGCTCTTACATATTTGGAAGCGAAGACATTCTGTATTAAGTGATGTAATAATGTACTTCTGTAGTTCATTTACAGACTGTTTCGTCACCGGAATCGATTCGTTGCAAAATGTTAAATACAACTTGAAACTGATTTTACAAATAACTGCAGCAAGACATGCGCTTGTCATCATAGAGAATCGTACAAAGAAGACAACTCAACTTATGTGACAGAATATTCACGACATTGGATTGAGAAATAATTTGCAGACGGTGACTTTGCGTCATTTCGCGAATAGGACACGAAACTCATATTTATTCCGTACCTGCTAACTACTTTGACTATTATGAAAGTGTAATTAGAGTATCTAAAGCCTGCGCTACCAGTTTCACCAATACTGACATCATTCCAGTACTGATTATTTTTAAGCATTGAAAAAGCAACCAAGATGGACGATGTCCTGTTGATATCTTCTTCGTGCACATTGAAGTCGGTGTACTCTACCTCTTGTCTTTATTAATCTGTCCTCAATATCATTCATATTCAGTAGGTATTCAGGAGAATGTTGTTGCTGCAGGATTGCAAATTAGGAAATTTTCAAAGCCTATGGAGTAATTTTCAACTTATGGCAGGTAGATTAGATACTAGTCAATTGTAGATCTTGGCGATTCTGAGCAGCTATGTTAATTGATTTGTAACTAATTTGTGTTATTGGTTATCACCGATTGACCTCAAAGATGTCGAAAGAGGAATGAAAATAAAAGGAGACAGTTGTTGACGTTTGGTATATAAAAGACTTCATAAGGTCAGTTGTCATTAGGGTATTAAACAAAAGAAGTTACCGTATACGAAATTGTAACGTAGCACAATGCAACAGGGGCATGCCGTTTTAAAAATTTCAAGAATTTTAGCCTAACCTATTATAAATAAATGTCTTGCTTTGATGCCAATAGGGAACAGCACGGCCGTACTGAACAAAAATATGAGGATCCAAGCATAATTGTCTGTTAATTAATTGACGGACAGGGGAGACAGTGGCAGTGGACCCTGATAACACGAAGATGAGGAGATAAAATAGGAGAATAAAGAGTTCAAGAATGAGATGGCGTAGAAAGACATAACGTAGTTGATACGCAAAGAGAGAATTAATCAACTTGCAAATATGAAGAGTGTCAACAAAGAAATTTTAGGAAGCATTAAAATAAGACTTTTAAAAGAAAAAAGAGTATTTTCCGGTCTACTCATTTGAATAGAGCCCTTTAACATATAACAGGCTTTAGAAAAATCAAACTGGCATAATGATATGTCTCGGAAAATACGAATGCTGATGCCGTATTAAGATTTTGGGAAGCACATTGTTGATAGTAATGATTACATTTGTACGGACTTGCTTCTGATGGGAAAACCTGTAAATCTTTCAAAGTAAAGCTGTTGCACCTGCTTAGTTTAGTTCTTGTGTTGAGAGTCATTTCTCTGTATGATTGACATCAATACCCTGAGAATCGGAAAGGAAGGACATCTCTCGAGTTTCACGACTGCAAGCACTTTGAAGGTGTAGGTTACTCATCGAGAGAGATCCATTCTCTAGGCTACTCCATCTTCTCTCGTCTGGAATAGACTTACGTTCATCTGTAACTCAGTCGTTATTAAGAGATAGGGCAACTGATTAACCTCTGTTACATCAGCGTTGCGTAGTCAATTCTTTTCCACGGTCATTATCACGGAAAGTAACACCTTTTCTTGGTTTAAGATCAATGTGTCATCTTGCCAACTTACTGCACACAGCGGTTTCATACCAATGTTGTGATAGTTCTACAAAAGGAGAAATCTTGCAAAGCCTTCTTTCCTCAAACTGTACGAGTTTGCAACTCACTCCCTATTCATTGCTTACCCCTAATGTCTTGAATGTTTTAAAGTCTAACTTAAACTCATTTCATATCATATCATAGCTTATCTTATCATCTTAAAACCTCCTTTGCCCTTGGGAGTCCAATAAACTGAACATTTTTAAAGCTGTCCACAAAAAATCTCGAGGACACTTAAGGCAAGTCCGCTTTAAACAACATTTGTTAATATTGATCATCAATTGCAAATGGCTTATGTTAGTACAATTTTATGAATCATTTACGTTATGGACATATGCTACAGGGGATTAACAATATAAGCGAAGATGTTTTCTATTGCTTCTTTCAATATCATCCGAATTGTGTCCCGGACAGAAAAACTTTAGACCGACATGTGAACGAGAAATACGTTCATAGTATTTTAAATAGTAATATAATGTCACTTCATTCATGTGTGGTTTGTAGGTTTTAATTGTATTGATTTTATTTTGCACATGTACAATACAATAGACATTGGCTAAAGCCTTCCCAGAAAGACTTACTCAAATATTCAATCTGTGACAACTATCTACCAGTTCTAAAAAGTAAAAGAGCAACATCAAAGCATGATTTTAAGGATGTAAATACTCCCACAAGAAGTTACCATCTTGTACCTGTCGGAAATTCTTCTCATATATACTGGAAATACCACATGTCAACACGTAAGTAACATACAGTTTACTGATGTTAAGTTTGTAACACACTTTATTTATTTCTGAACGTTTTGTTTCCGGTTTTCTTAAATGTTATTTTTTATGTTTTCATCACCAACTTTTATCCTAAATTCCTGAAACTAGCTTCAAGTTTTCGACGCTGTCTTTCAGTAACGATCAGGGCCTCTCTCAGTATTTGTAGTTCCAACAACCAAATTTAAGTTTATACGTTGTGTCATTATTAACTGCATTTAGTAGCAACTGTTAATAGACGCAGTCTTGTGGCAATATGTTTTAAATGTTGAAATCACTTCTCACAATTTGGAAATGTAATTGCAAAGCCTTTTCATACAATGTAAACAACTCAAGCAGGAAATTATTTACAAGGGCATCTTACTCTCTTAAAATTAAATTCTGGCCCTGCCATCGTGTGTTAAATGATAACCATTAGCATTAGTGAATCCATTTCCTGGATGATGTATAGTGAATAAGCCATGTTTGGCTTTACTTCAATTTCTTGCAGCTGCTTGAACCTTCGAGTTTCAAGTTCAAGTTTCTACCAGCTGCTGATTGGAAGCAAAACGAAAACCAAACTTGAATGGTTTTGTGGCCAGGTTCAGATAAAGCTGTTTAGCGCCCTTTGATTGTTACTAATTGTGGTAGGTATTTCACTACCACTATGTTGACCAAGTGTGGCTTTCGTGACTCTTCATTAGTCTCTTGCAGCTTAAATACAATACAATGGCAACCCAGTGAATATGAGTGAAGACATTAAGGACAGAAAGCACCGAGAAAGTAATGTTTTGCTTTAAGGATCTGTTCTTGCGGGATTCTCTTCACACCATATTTTGAACCTCTCTAATTTTACAATTAACCTTGTATCTAAAGCCAGTTTTATGCTAAGGGGGGACTGATAGGGTATAAATAAAACAGAAATTATAGCTGCTATTTGAATGTTTTAAAAATCAAAGTAGAGCTTTTTGGTATGTTTTTGAGTTGAACAAAGTACTAAATAAGATAATGAATTCTGTGCTCCGCACTTATCATCAGATCAGTCTAACAATGAGACTCATTTGACTGTACGATGATAATATACAGTTCAGTAATTTTGATTCAACTTTTGGTTTTTGCCTTAAAATCCAGCAACCCCCCAATGTGTTTCTCTTTTTTTACAATATCGTGTTACAATGCTATGACAGATTTACGATATATATATACATATATATATATATATATACATATAATACTCAAAGAGTGGAGCGTTACCACAATAGCTTGCAATTTAACGGCGATGACCGGATTCGAACCCGGGACCTCATGATTACTAAACCAACGCCTT